>CM057809.1:100790169-100837669 GCA_030067965.1 Latrodectus elegans | reverse complement strand
TTTTTGTCTTTAAATGTATTAAAATTAGTCATGGCTTTAAATAGTTGAATTAATAAATATTCAACTTTGTGTCAAATCCAAATATTGCTTGCAAAACATAAATGTTGCTTCTTTCAAATGATTTTTTAAACATTTGATGTGTGTATCTCAATGTGCTATAAATATTTAAATTATTAGAAAGACTTGTGTAGCTTAAAGTTTATTGTGGTGAGATTTTGCTGTGTTTAATTATATATGTGCCAAATATAAAAATAATTAAATTCAGTTTGATATATTTTGATTTTTCCAACTTCAAATATTATATCACTTTAAATTTTTCTGATAACATTGTAAAATATTCATGAGTGACCAAATAAATGTTTTTTATTGTAATTAAATCATTAAAATTATATTTTTCAAAAAATATTTTTAATGATTTAGAATTAGTTGCCAGCATATATTTTGATGACTTGTTTGTTTATAAGAATTTCTTGTAATTAAATTATTGTTGCATTCTTATATTTTCTCCAAAATTTAGAATCTTTAGGGTATCGTGTTAATTTATGAATATTGATTTTAAAAATCTTGTGAAGTTTCTTTTATTAGCATAATATATTTATTAAAACATATATTTGTAGTAGTTTTTAAGAGTAGTTAAAATATTTCTTACTTTGATTGTTTAATAAAATATATTTGTTTTAAATTAGATTTCTTCTTTAATCTTATGAATGATTGATTGTAAGTTTAAGACTTAAATATTTAAATACTTATTGTCGGGATGTGTAAATTTGAAAGCGTATTTTCATTTTTGATCATTTGTTGTTTATTTTTATGTCTCATTTTTACATGAACTTGTCTTTTGTCTTGCTCTTGTTTTTGTAATATTTTGTATTTTTCCTTTCAAATAGATTTGTATTTTGTGTCTAGCATCAAGGTTTGTAAATAACATAATTCATTTTAAAATAATGAATACTAAAGGTAACATATTTTGCATTTGTTTTGTGATATATTTTAACAGCTGTTTTGATCAGTATTCTTTTTATATCTGCTACATTTGTGATATTTCTTTTATTATTTCCTTGCCATTATTTGCAATATAGTTAAAGTATGTATTTTTTCTTCTAAAATATTCATATTTTATGAAACTTTTACACAGAATTTATTCTTAACTGTTTACAGTGTATAACTTTGTAAGAGTACTGTCAGTCCAGTGGCCAACGCCTTGTCCTATGTCTCAATCAATCGTTTGATTTGATTCTCATTTTGGCATTGGGTTTTTTGTGATTCTGAATCCAATTTAAAGAGTAAGTCTAAAATTCTCATGCAAAATTGACCTTGAGCAATGAACAAACATAAAACATCATAAAATAGCATTTTGTTCTAAAAAGTTAAAGTAATAGATTATTGAGCCTTTGTTAATTAGTTGAACAGAAAAAAATAGATTGATTTAAATTTACATACTTTTAGTTTGAATTGATGGTAATATACTTTTAAATCTATTATATATATATATATATATATATATATATATATATATATATATATATATATATATATATATATATATATATAGGAGATTTTTTTCTAGTTTCTGTTATTTCTAATTCTTCTTTTCACATTTGTAATAACTCCTTTTAAAATTACTGATTTAGAAATTTTCATATTTGCCGAATTTTCTCAGTATACATTTGTAAGTTTTGTAAAAAAAAATGCTTAATTTTTTATTCATATATACACCCTACATAATGGAAAAAATATTTTCCTATAAGATATATTCGATATTATATCACTTAAAGATTTTAGAATAACTTGGTAAGTGGTGCTATCATAGAACATATTTATTATTCTTTATAGTTACTAAATGTTTGTATAACCTCTAATAATTATTTATATGTAAAATTCATGCCAATGTTCCTGCTTTCTAGTCCTTATTTTAAGTTTTCCTTTATGTTTAGCAGTACATGTTTCAATACCTCAGATCTATCTTTTCTACTAAAACTAGCTTATAACCATTTTTATATTATTTTTTAAACCATTACTTTCTACAAAGGGTCATTTTTTTCTATAAAGAGTAATGTATGACATGAAATTCAGGTTTTAAAAATAAAGATTTAAAATTTATTCTCAAAGATAAAAAAAACTTGTATTATTTTTTTACTTTGTTATATTAGGTCAATTACATGAAATAGTGTGTAAATAATTTTTCTTATTTAACTAAAAATATTTATTAGTCTTCAATTCATTATAATTTTTAAGTTCAATAATAGTTTTACATAAAGTAGACATGCTGGTAAAATTTCTTATCATTTTTTTTCTCATAAAAAGGGAAATATTACAACAAAATTTATTTTTCAAAAGAATTATTTTTAGATTAGTGAATGCCAAATTGTCATCTGTTTTTATAAAATGAATTTTATTTCATTTTGTTGCAGTATTAAAACCTATTTGTACAAATATATGTATGCATGTTTATATACAATCTTTATAGACAATATTGTGAATATTTTAATTTCTTGTACTCTTTATCTGAATAATTATATACTTATTGTATAAATGTTATACTTATTGTGTAAATGTTTAATGTCATATGTTTAATGCAAATTACTGGAAAATAAAATATGGAAATATGTTGTGTTTGTACCTGCTTTCAAAAATTTTTATTTGTAATTATTGTAACATAACAAATTATTTAAATACAGAGTATGTGATGTCATGACTAAAAAATAGCATTAATTTTCATAACTACAAAAATAATGATTGTACTCTTCCTGAAAAACAGAAATTTTCAAAAAGCGTAGCAGTTTCTGTTATCAAATACTGTAACTGTTATAGAATTTTATTTTCTGCCAACTTAAGACTATTCTTTTGCAAACGATCTTGAAACCATCCTCAAAATCTTAGATTTCATAAAAGTGCTATCAAAGTGAAAGAAAGAAAAATGTGATGAGTGTCACTGCATAAGTACTCTTGATTTGAAGTTTTTTTTTTTTTTTTTTAAATCAAATACATAGTTATTTTATTTCAAACATAAATGCCCATATTCATGCTGCTTCCATTAATGACATTGATAATTTGGTAGTTCAATCAAACCTACTGTATTCTTTAAAATTATTCAATAAGAATGTTAAGAAAATTATTTAATGCATTGTGCAAATAAAAGAACCATTCAATTTAGGATATAATTTCGTTTATTTCATAACTTGTGTACCCATCTGTCATTGATTTTAATTTTCTGTACACATTTTAAAATTGGTTTTGCATTTTGACATGTTTACTTAAACTCCTGATTTCAAAAATTTTTAAGTCAAATGTCCTGAGAAAGGAGGGAAAATCTTAAGCGAAGGAATGGTGGAATGGAAAAATAAAGGTAACCAAGAATATTAAAAATGTTAAGGGCTCTCAGATATGTCTAATTTTTCTAGATTTTATTTTGTAGTGTTTTTTGTGAAAATTGAATTTTATTACAAATACAATCATGCTACTAAGTTTTCTACTTGATTGCATAAATAAATTTTCCTACAATATTCTGAGCTATGATATTACTTTATTATCTCATAGTAAAAATGCTTGAATATGCTTCTGTTTCACTCTCCTTTTTTTACATCAGTTTGTGAAGTTTATGAAAAAATATTCTGATTAAGAGGTAAAAATGTTTTGATATTTTTAGAATGATGCGAATTTTACGGCTCATCTTTTGTTTGAATTTCCTTTTTACTTACGTTTGTAATTTTAAGAAATATTAGTGATGAATAAGTTTTAAACCAATAGGAATTCTGTCATGCTTTACAGTATTTTGGCTAAGATGAGAATTAGTAATGCTTCAGTTGAAAATATTTAATTCATTAATGATCAATATAAATAGTAAAATTTAAAAAATACTGACTTAATATAGCATTACATTTAATCAAATATTGACCAATATTGTTAGCTTAACTTTGTACTACTTGTTATTTGTTAAGTGTTTTTCAGTCTTGGTTGTGTTCCTAAGAAACTTTTGCATTAAAAATAATTATTCTAACTTTTAGCAGTTAAATTGTTATTTTTATGTATATCATTACTAAAATTTGCTGAAAATAATTTGCCAGAAAATATTTTTAAGTGTTCCTTATATATGCAGAATAAAAGTTGAATTGATATTTATATAAAGCAGACCATATAATAATATTCTCTTAACGAGTTACTAATTTATTAATAAATTTATGTGTTTCAAAATATATCTTTCTAAATTCTAACTTTGAAACAGGGTTTCTAATATACTATTTCAACTATGTAAATTAGTATAATTTTTTAATATAGTTTTTCCCCTAATTTTTATAACTTTTCTGGTACAAATTGAACTAATTACTACAAGTTCAAAAATTTAGTGGTTATTAAATAGGAAAAAAAAATCCAGTGGAATGTGTCATGCAAACTAATCTTTAGCATATCCTTCCACTGTGTTTGAATATTTAAATAAGCATTACAGTTAAAAATAAAAATTAATTTCTACAAGGGGGAGATAATTGTATTTAAAACTATGTACTTGTGACTAAACTTTATACATATTGCCTATATAATTTGATTGAAATATTTTCTTATTGTTCTATTATTAGCTTCTGTGCTAAAATTTGTCTGTCTGATTCAAATTTTGGATTTATAGTGTGGTAAATAGTATGAAAGTATAATGATTAAAATACAGGCAATAGGAAAAAAAAATTTTAATTGTGTTTCTATGTAAATTATTTTTTCCCAATTCTTACCTGGCATGTCTTTGAATATTCTCAAATTAAACTTAGTGCAGCTTTTTCTTTGAGAAAATCTGGGTTTATTATTTTTACTTGAAATATTGCTGAATATTTTTTTGCTTTCTTAAACAAAAAGTTTCCTTATTCTAGTTCTGACGTTTGTATCATTTATAGAAATGCTTAAAAAAAAAAAAAAAACCATCTCCACCTCAATTTTTTTTAATATTTAAACTAATAAGGTAGTTTAAAATACTTGAATACAGTACTTAAAGTAATATTGCTCCTTATTTATTTGCGACTATCATACATTAATGCAAAATATAAAACCCTTTGTTACACTGAATGCCTTTTGTTGAAAGGATGGAATTTGCTTATATTTAATGATTCTATTGCTATTTAGCTATTACTAAGTATTCCCTGTTAATGACAATAAACTCAGTTAAACAACTCAGTAAGCATTATCTCCTATAATACTTATAATATAGCAGTACAATATTTTGCATACTTTTAAATTGATTTATATTAAATTTTAACGCATGCTAAATACTCTGCACCATTTTCACAAAAAAATCAAGCTTGAGAAAACTTTTAATTTTTTTTTATGTTCAGTTAGAAATCTAGTTTCAATTTGGTATGCAGCCTTACAAACTTAATAAACACAGCTTTTCCTAACTTTCCAGAAAGTCTTTTGGACTCTATGGATCTTTAAGAGACGGCTAGTAGACGTGTGTGGTTGTATGGAATATAATGTGGACAAACCTATAAGCCAAGCTTGATCCTATCTTAGCCGCCCAGATCGGTCCTATATAAGAAATGTAGGTAATCTAGGTTTGGCTCAATGTAAGACTACCAATAATTTACCTAGACAAAGCCATGATTAACCATTATAGGATAAAGCTATTTTGCTATTTGGGATCATTCGCGGAGAGCCAAGAAGTGCTCATTAGGATTTATTTTAGTTCGTTATCCGAATATGTGTTTATTTCCCAAGCAGTTCTTTAACCGATAAACCACTATATAAGAGAACATGTTATTACAGGATTATTTTAGATTTTTAAAAATTCATTAATATATATTGTTATATTTTTTTGTTGTTCGTAAAATAGTTATTCGGAAAGATACTTAAATTCTAGTTTTTGAATTATGTTGATAGCTTGCTTGCAATAAAAAACTATCACAAATATATTTATTTTTAAAATATAATTATATTTAAAGCAGTGATGATATTCAAAGAGTTTGACTAAATTTAGAATATGAAATATACACAAGTGTTGTTGGCTAATTATAGTTTTCAATATTCTCTAAAAAATTATCAAAATATGAAAGGGTCAAGAAACTATAAATTCTGAATTTCAATATAAATAAATAAAATTTATGTACATAAATAAATCAAATGTTTTGATAAATAAGCAGCCATATTTTCAGAAAACTGATATTGTCCATCAATCAAAATGTAAACAAGAGCTCAATATGTTGTAAAGTTTCTTTGGTTCAATAGCTCAATGACATTACATAACTGAGTCGTAGTTTCGTCATGTCAAATTCAGCTTGAATTCGCTGTGCTACGGTTTTACCGGCGAATTCGCTCTGGTTTGCTAATCGCTTCAACCGTAACGAAAAATAAAATTTTTTTTCTGTTTTGAAATGGAATCTGAATAATACTTTTTTACGGAAATAAATCATAATATGCTTCCGTCTAATTTTCTGAAACATAAATTTAGAGGGTATCTTGTGTTATTTAAAATCCTGCATATTTTAAATTTTATTAAGTGTTATGTGTAACAAAACCTCATTTTGAATTTAAGTTCTTGTATATTTCATCCTATTCTTGAATTTTCTCCGATTACTTACAAAGTACTTAAATACATACTTCGAAAGTTTTTTTTAGCCGCATTGAGAAATTATTTTTAAAATGAGTGGAAGGTTGGTCTGTATTTTTACTGAACTGGTTACTATGGCAGAATTGTCGCAAGGTTTATTAACATCTAATTTTAATGTATATAAAGGCAGTAAGCCAACCATAGGCGCCTATCCAGTGTCATTTTTAATACTTTTTCTGATTTTGATGATCCTTGTTAGTTTATCGTATTGGCATCCACTTTTACATAAATACTACGAAGTGTTAGATGATGAAGCTGAATTTAATGGTTCCATTAAATGGTTGCATGGAAGTGATGATTCATTCAATTATGCATCTCGTATGCCGCTTAATTTTTATAAAGGACGCTACACTGATACTGAGCCTCAGTTTTTACCTTATAATGGTAGGTGTCAAAGCTTAGCACTTCACCGAAGTCCTCCTCCAATAGATTTTATTCCCAAAGAGGATGATATATATGTATCGGAAGATTTAGGACAAATTGTAAAAGTACCTGCAATTATTCAAAGACCTCAAGAGCATAACCTTCCTAAAGGAACAGGTAATATATTTTAGCATCAAAATTTAAGAGTAATTATTCATACTTTCATTGCATAGGACTTAGTTTATTGCATCATAAGCTTATTGTACTATAATCAGTAATTTAAAATTTGAATTTTTTAAGAATAGTATAAGAAAACGTGAGCATTTAGAACATTTATTCAGCGTAATACAATTAAAAATATCTTAAATGTAATGGAATTATCATTTAAACTGTCAAAGATAGAAATTTATCACAGACTTTATACATTGATTTTGTGTTAAGATTCATTGTATCTATTGTTATTTAAGTTTTAATTTTAAGTAGAAATAGAAACTTTATTGGAAGTATAGTTTAAATTCTATCTTATTTCTTGTGAAATGTTCTTTTTTTCCTCCTTGACTAGAATTCTTATGTGAGGCTGAAATCTTTTGCATAATATTGAATTTATTTTAATAAGGATTTTTTTCCATGCCTAGAATTATTTTTAATAAATGTTCTACAAATAGTTGTAGAGTAAACAATTGTATAAAAATACTCTAAAGACTTTCTTTATTCTGTTAAATTTACTGATTTTGATGATCCTTGATAATGAAACCTATATTTTGAAGTGATGTTTGATTTAAAAATCACAACATAAGATGCCATGCCTGGCATTAAAAAGATTTTATATAGGCTGTAAAAAATGAATTACAGACATAAGTTAATACTTTGTAAATGTTTCCATTATTGATAATTTAAAAGGTTTCTTAAATTAAAAAATATTTTTCTTGATACTCTTCACAAGTTTTTTGTATCTTTTTTTAACTTGCTTAGTCTTATCAGTATGAGAGAATTCAATGCATTTTATGGAAAATAGTTTTTGATATATCGTGGTTTTGATTGATTAAATTTTGGAAAGAAAGTTTCTGTAATTGATATCTCATCTGTCGAAAGGTTTTTAAGGATTCTCTTAAAAACTGAGTTATTTTCAGCTTATTGAAAAAAATATTTATGCATTTACCACCAAGCATAGAAGGTTTTAGAAATAATCTTTCTTTATTCATGAACTGAGTATAGAACATTAGTATTTTCTTAGTGAAAAAATGTTGTAATACTGTAATAAACTTTAATGCAAGAATGTTAAATCTTGATTACATTTATTACACAATGTAATCAAAAATAAAGTGCATAGATAATTATATCTTTTAGAAATGATATTCTGTTTTTTGTTTTGTATTTCTGTTTTGAAAAAGTATGATTTGTATACAAAATTCAAGTTTCATATTTCATATTAATTTTAATACTAAAATATTATTTTCATAGTTTCTATATAGTAATAAAAATGTTTCTACTATGGGAAAAATAAGAAAGCATTCCCTTAAAGTGAAAATAACTATAAGGCTTGTTCTTTATTTGAGGTAACTGTTGGTTATTTAATGAATCAGAAGATTTATTATTGATTTTAGCGAGAAAATTTTTTATCAAGATTTTTTAACTAGTTTAGCAAAATGCTATATGGAGGATTTTATATAATCACAAAACTTATATTAAAAAAGTGTTACATCTGATATTGTCAAAATATTAAAAATATTTTGTGTTAGATTGCTGACTTATAAATATAGATGTGAATTCCTTTTACTACTAAAAAAGGAATTGTTTCAAGAATTGAAGACTTGCACATGATTTCCAAAGAGAAAGTCCATCTACTAGAACACTGGATAATTTGGTAAAAGATCTAAAATTGATGGGATTGAACAGATAGAAAGCTATTGTGCTGAATAGTCTTCTGGAGGCTAAAAACTTGGAGATGATTTTGACCTATAATAGGATGTGTAATACTTGACAATAAGAATAAGCATGTGGGAATCATCAATGTTTGCTGTAAAAAAAAATTAACTTGCCATTGTAATATTTGTAAGATATGTGTACTTAATGCTGAAAATATGCTTTTGATACTTAGAAAAGATAAGTTGAGATATTTATCTAAAAAATATCATATAATAGTAAACAAAAGTTAATTTTCTATATAAAGTGTTTTCTAAACTTCATTTGAAATACTAATATTTGTATTGAAATAAAATGAACAATGATAAAACTGTGTATTACGGTCTTTCTTTGGTGAATAAATTTTTACCAAGCGAAGGAGACAGTGGTGTTGGAAATTGATTGTCAACCCAAATTGGATACCAATGGGCATGAATAATCGGGAACCCCCTACCTAACTCTAAATAAGAAAACAATAACTACCATATAAATAAAGCAGGATTTTTCCAGATTTCAAATTGCTGAGCCTAACTGCATGCAAGAAAACAGTAATCTTAATAAGAATTGATTAAAGATTCTGTTAAAAAATGTTTCAGAATTAAAATTAAAGGAAAAAAATAAAGTAGCAAAAATAATTACATTCAATAACATCTAGTTAAAAATAATGAATTTCAGTTATTAAAGATAAAATGTTATAAATCATTACTACATAAAAGTAAACAAATCTAGAATAATTATAAAAATTGATTTTATTATTTGAAATTTAAGTACGTAACATAAATTCTAGGAGTTCAATGCCTGCCGAAAATAATTAAAATAAAATTCTTACCTTCATTTTGCATCCGGCGCTCTACATGCACAGCAAAATCCAAATTGAATATCAAAGACAGGATTGAAACTCCGGCACTATATCCACAGCGAAATACAAAACGAATATGAAAGACAGTATTGAAATTCCAGCACTATATTCAAAGCAAAATACAAAATGAATAGACAGGATTGAAATTCCATCACTATATCGACAGCAAAATACAAAAGGAATAGACAGGGTTGAAATTCTGGCACTATATCCACACCAAAATAAAAAAATGTGAATTTAAAAGACAATATTTATATTCTGCACTACACATCCGGAATTAAATAAAATATAAATATGAAAAAACATTTAAATTACTGCACTTTACATACGATAAAAAAAATCCAAAATAAAAATGACGAGCATTTCCTGAATGTGTGACAGCAAGACATTCCAACGCTGTATTTGGTGACACAATTAGCAACTGTTCATTTTTGGTGAATAAATTTGGTGAGGAAAAAATTTTTTTTCGCGCTTCATGAGGTGATACTAATACTCTGTTTAGCCATTAACAATTTATTCTATTTAAAGTGAGAAACCAAATATATAAATTATGTAGAAGGAGCAATATTTTTAAAATAAGTATTTTGATATGAAATTAAATTCTTAAATCTGTGTAAATTTTAATTTTTGAAACTTAGATGTGCAATGATCCATAGTGTTAACCTGGATAGAAATATTCTGTGTTATGTTTCCAGATAATGACAGCTATTAAAATATAACACCTAATGTAAAGACTATTATGAATGCTGTGACAAAAAATGGTTGTAATTGACAAACGAACATGCTTTTTGTTAACGTTAAAAACTTAGCTTTATTGCCCGATTGTCATTGTAGTAGGTAATGGCTGCACTGAAGTTTTTTGGTAAAAAACAACAGAGCTGTACAGCCCTCCACAACTCTATCGCCAACCTAAATTACGTTACTACAATCAATATCAGGCTACCATTACCGATGGTGTTCGAACTTCAACTTTAAAATTGCATGCTTTTTCGAATTCCAAATACCAAAAATTAAAATATTTCTTTATAATTAAGTAAAGTATTATATATATGTAATTCTAATTACAAGAAATGAATTTATTAAAACTTGAATTTTAATATACCGTACAATTGCACTTGTGTTAAAAAAAACTTCAGTGTAGCGCTACCTAGTACACAGGCAACCAGGCAATAAAACTAAACTTCTAACATTAATAAAGTGCATTTTTATGCAAACTCAAATTTTAATTAACCGTGCCTACCTTAAAAAAATTTCAATATGTCACAATTTAATAATAATGTGAAACACTCAATAAAGCTTACTTAAAGATGTATTTACTTGTTCAAATGTGCATTTTTATAAGAACTAGAGGCTTTAATAATACAGGGTTCGCACAACTCCTTGAAACTCCTTAAATTCCAAAAAAAAATTAAGGGCCCTTGAAACTCCTGAAATTTTGACTTAACTCTTTTAAAATCGTGAATTACTCCTGGAATTTTTCCTTATCTTGATGCATTTATTTTTTCTACAAAATTTTATAATTTTTTGAATATTTTTGTTTTAAAATTTTCAATAAAATAATTGGAAAACTTAATTCAGTATTAATATTGCCTCTAGGTGGCGGCACGATTGATATTAAATTTTTTGTGTTCTTAATTGTTAATTTATATAAATGATTACAAGATCTAGTTCTGCAACAATAATTTCATGATAACTCCGTTTAGTGGAATTTAAATTTATGTAAAGTGAAATGAAGTGAAACATGAGAAGTTTAGTGAAGAAAATTATCAAACAAAAATAAATGTGTTGTGCAATTAAGACTGTTGATTTTAATTCATTTTTTATTTGTTGCTGTTTTTCTTGTATTGTATAAAATTGATGATGACATGGGCTTCAGACATAAAGTTCATGCTGATGGAGAGAAATGTATGAGAGGTTGTAAAAGGAACTGAAAAAGCTCCCATTCCACCGATATTAAAAACTGAAACTGGTTCAATCGAAGATTTAAATGATACTGCATATCTCAAAAGTTTTAAGGAATTCGAAAAAGACATTGCTTTATCTCTGATATATTTGAATATTGATGAAGATCATCGACGTATAATAGATGGAATAGAAGATCCAGTAGTTGCTTGGGAAACATTGTTGAAATACTTCCATCCACGTACCAGAGCAAATCACATGACTATATTTTCAGAATTATGTGATACTAAAATGTTACTGGAAGAAAGTATTCCTGTGTTTTCAACAAGATTATTTAAAGTCTACAACAAATTTAAAACTATTGATCTTACTTTTAACAAAAAATATGCTAGTTTTCAACCTCTGAGATATCTTCCCATGCATTTTGACAGAATAGTGCAAGTTATTCTTGGTTGGCAGGATGAAAACTTTAACTACAAACCTATTACATAAGCTCTGAATGCAGAAGAGATTCGTCTTCAGTTATCAGAAAAAGACTCTCTAACACAGTGCAGTAACATCTGTGAAGAAACAAATTCTCTGTTTTGGTTGTCAGCAGCCTGGGCATTATAGAAATTTATGTCAACTTAAAGTAAAATCACTGAAAATATCCAGATGTTTTAGACCAAAATACAGGAGCCATTCCATATGTTCTAGTCCAGAATGTAGGAGCCAAACCAGACGTTTCAATTCAGAATACAAAGGTTCGTACAGAGAATCCAGATCTGACTTAGTGGCAGAAATGAACCAGTCACGTAGTTCAAATTCCACTTATCAAAAATCAACCTCATTTCTCCCGGTGTAAGGACAAGAATAAACGTGGCATTCGATTTAAAAACACCACTTCGACAAATAAAGATGGACATTCGCCATGTAAGTCAAACTTTTCTATTATAAGTTCATTTAATCAAACTAAAGAAAGAGTGAATTGGGTTTTTGACACAGCAGCTTCACATCACTTTTGTAAAGAAAGAGACCTTTTCATTACTTTTGTACCTTTAATCAATGAAAAAATATCTGTTGCCATTGACAGTGTTAACTTTCCTATTGAGGGAAAAGGAACTGTTAAATTGTTGTTTGGTTTACTAAAGTGTACATTATATGATGTAATGTACTCTCCAAATTTACGGAGGAATCTTATTTCAGGTCCAAAACTAAACTACTTTTGTGTATCATGGCGTTAACAGTGCGGTGAAAGTTTTAGAAAAAGGGGGGAACAGTTTTTAAGGCCATATTAAAAGAAGGTATTTACCAAGTTTCACCCCATATGGTTAAAACAGACAGAAATGTTTCATTTACAACTAACTTAAAAAATAGTAAAGCTCTTGAACTATGGCATAGAGGTTTTGGACATATCAACACATCCACTATTTCACATACCTGTAGGAAAGAGAGAGGGATTGGTTTATCACTCTTGAGTAATAAGACAGAAACAGTTTATTCTCCGGCTGGGTGCAATGATTGCGAAAGCAGTGAAAATTAGGTGAATTATTTTGCTTTTCATTAAAATTTCATTCAGAGTGGTAATAAACTCTAGTTTTTATGAATATGTATGTTAACATATGTAAGTACATCTTAAAGTAAGCTTTATTGTGTCTTTTACATTAGTGTTAGATTGTGTCGGACTGATATTTTTTTAAGGTCGACACCACTGCCTAGTGTAAAATTCGAGTTTAAATAAAAAGTGCAATTTGTTAATGTTAGAAATTTAGCTTTATTGCTCAGTTACAATGAAGTTTTTTTTAAGGTGGGTGCCACAGCCTGGTATATTAAAATTGGAGTTTAAATAAAAAATTTGTTTCTAGATATTAGAATTTTAATATTTTTTTGTACATAATTATTTTGATATTTGGAATTTGAAAAAGCATGCAAATTCAAAGTTGAAGTTTGCATACAATCAGAATTTAATAGTTAGATATTGTGCATTGTGGTGTAAATTAGGTTGTCAACATAGCTGTGCAGCACTTGGCTGGTAATTTGGAAATGGGTCCAAACCTGTACAGTTCCGTGGTCTTTTTACGAGCACTTTATTATAAAGTTAAATAAAAAAAACTAACTTTCTAAAAATTATAAGCTTTTTGAACAAGTTAAATGTTCACACATTGAATAAAAATACTAGTTTTATAATTATTATTATTGACCATCTGTGACTTACAGTAAAAAGTCATCACCAGAGTTTATAAGTAAAAGTAGTAGTCACCACTGTTTAATAGTAAAAAGCATCATTATTGATTATTATTCAATTTGTTTTATAAATTTGACTATTTTGAAATTATTCAAACATAAACTATTGAGGTTTTGAATATTTTTAGAACTTCATAGTTAAATTTTCATATTTATCATTCTTCCGAATTTATCTTCTCATTGAAAGATTTATATTGTCTAAAGATTCTGTAAATATTACTGGAAAATGCAATTTTTTGTATAAAACATTGAATGATCCACTGAATTGGTTAGAGATCTTTTAGGTTATTTTTCAGTTTTTTTCTTATTTATGTTGATACTTTGTTATTATCTTTTATATAAAATTTTTCATGTAAGAAAGCAGGTGAGCTGGAGTTGCACCTGTATTATGTAGAATACATATTTCAGAATACATATCTAAATGTAAATTATAATGTGCTAGAATGGATTCTATGACTTATTCCAGCATGCAGAGTTTCTTTGTGGTTTTAGTAACACTTGAGCTTAGTCTCTGTTTTATTTTTTCTAAATTTATTTTTAAATGTGTGTGAAATTTTGTTTATTTTCTCACTATTTAAAAGTTATTTGATGTTATATAATTGAAATATTGCTCGATTTTTAATTTATAGCTTTAAAGCTAGTTTTTGAAATTGAATTTATATTTTTTAAAGTTTCTTTAATTTGGAGTATGAGGGAAGTTAATCAGGTAAATACTTTTACTTTGTGTTATTCTATTTAATTTGCTATTTTATATAGTAAAAATATGTATAGGGTAAAAAAGTAGTTAACCATGCAGGTTTGGTGAGACTTCCAATTTTCGCACCAAGCATTATCTGGTTATCTTGCCAATCTAAATTACATCACTACACACAATATCCAGTTACCAAATACTAATTGCATTTAAACTTCAACTTTGCAATTCCATATTATTTCAAACATCAACATTTAGAATAATTCATTATAATTATTTACTACAGAAGTATTAAAATGCTAATTACTAGAAACTAATTTCCCAAAGATTGCATAATAAGAAACAAATATGAGCTAAATATCACACAGTTTACACTGGGTGATGACTGGGCAATGAAGCTAAATTTTTAACATTAATAGCATTTTTATGTGAAAACTCTAATTTTAATTAACCACCTCTAAAAACTTCAGCATAGTACAATCTACCACAGAAGTAACTGGACACTAAAGCTAAATCTATTGTATAAATAAAGAATACGTTTAGTAAAACTAGAATTTTAATTAATTGGGTACTCACAATCACCTTAAAAAACTATTAATAAAAATAAATCTAAAACATAAACATTTTTATAAAGACTAGACTTTTAAATTAATCAACATCACGCCATACTAAATAAATCTAAATATCAATATATGAAATATTTATAAACGATATATACTTAATATATAACATAAAATATTACATGCAGCCAGCAACATTAATTAAATACATAAAATAACTCGCCTAAAACTTTAAAAAAAATTCAAAAAGTGAACATTAAATCCTTTATTTCAAATGCTTAGACTGTATAATGAAATAAGAATAAGTTACTAATTAAATGCTTCAAGGATTACTAGCACACAAAACAAATTTTGCATATGTGCACAATCAAGTTCGCGTCATAAAATGAAAGTTACTTCATACAAATGCATTCTGATGCCTTAAGCCCATTTGGCACATTTTATTGACCACACCAAAGGGTAGTCTACAACCAGTGAGTTGTATTATTTAATAATTAAAACTAAAATAAAATATTATTTTAAGATTGATGTCAGTGCTTGGTTAATTAGAAACACAAGTTTACATAGAAATACATGTTATTTATGTTACTGATTTAGATGTATAGCCCAGTTAATACCTGCTTGGTTTTATTATATACAGTGTATTTTTGATTAAATAAAATAATATTGGTTATGATTATATTGTCTTATTATGAATACTGGTATGGAATTTTAGATATTTATATTTGTTTTTCAGTATGAAAATTTTGTAAAATATGTGCAGTTAAATTTGCAGCCCTTAATTTTGTAGTTCTTTTTTAACTGAATGTAATACAGTGTTCAATATTTAAAATCATATATATAATATATAGCACAAGATTTCATAGCTAGAAAATGAGCTTTATCAGGATTTTGAAAACTACAATTTTACCTGGCCTGTTTTTGCTAATTTGGTTACATTCATTGGGTTATTGGTTTTTTAGACATTTTATGTTTCTAAATCTTGGAGTTTCACCATTGCCAACAGTTTTGAAAATTGCACCAAATGTGTTATATATACTAGGATTGAATTAAACCTTGATAGAGAGTTTTGTTTTTAAACTATTCTTGTCTTTTATTTTAAATCAATATATATCTATTGTTTTAAACTTTTTTTTAAGAAGAATAAACATTTATTATCAGATTCTCTAAACTGTGTGTGACAATTCCATATAATTGTGTATGTTTTCTTTGATTATTTCTATTGTTTTAACTTCTAAATTACATTTAATTTCTTTTTATTTGTATATTTATATAATTTTTTTATTGCAGAGAAAGAAGCTTTGTCAGCTGTAGCTATGGCCTTAAAAATGAAAAAAGCTAATAAATTTGAAAAAGCCCAAAAACTTTTTCAACATGCTTTAGCTTTACAACCTCTTCATCCAGATGTTTTAAATCATTTTGGTGAATTTCTAGAAGAGAAAAATAATATTATAAAAGCAGATCATCTATTTCTGAGAGCTCTCACTGTAAATCCTGATCATTCTCGTGCTCTCGTAAACAGAAAAAGAACTTTACCTGTAGTCAATGAAATGGATGAAAAAGAACTTAAAAGAATTGATGAAAAGCAATTAGAGTTAATGAAATTAAGTCATAACAATCCTGCATTAAACAGACTTAAAAAAGAATTATATTTTCAACATATTTACCATACAGTTGCAATTGAAGGAAACACTATGACACTTGAAGATACTAGAATGGTAATAGAAACTGGCTTGCCTGTTAGTGGTAAAAGTCTGTCTGAGCATATGGAAATTGTTGGTGTGGAATCAGCTCTACGCTATATAAATAAAACCTTAATTAATAAAGAAATCATTACTGTTTTTGATATATTAGAAGTTCATAAGCTTGTATTAGGTCATGTTAAACCACGAATTGCTGGTACTTTTCGCCAGTCGCAAGTGTTTGTTCATAAACACACACCTCCATTAGCTGCAGATGTAGCTTATTTAATGGATGAATATGTTGAGTGGATTCAATCTTATGAATTTACCCAGCTTCATCCTGTAAAACAAGCTGCATTAGCACATTATAAATTTGTATTTATACATCCTTTTGTTGATGGCAATGGAAGAACTGCTCGATTGATTATGAATATGATTCTTATGCGATATGGTTATCCACCAGTAATAATCAGAAACAATGAGCGCAATCATTATTTCCGTACTCTTCAACTTGCTAATGAAGGGGATGTTAGACCATTTGTACGTTTTATTGCACATTGCACAGAATGCACTTTAAATGTTTATTTACTTTCTGGAACAGACTTCAATGTAAAGTGCTTAATGGCACTAGAACCTAAAAGATATGAAGATGACAGTGATATTATAGCTCTAACATAATTATTCGTTTTGAATTATGATTTATTAGTTTTTTTAAGAATATGTTTGCTTTATTGTGAAGTTTAGTATATTTAATAAGTAATATAATTTTATATTAAAAGTATTTTCTTTTTAACTTATATCTTTATGAATTTCAAAATTACATTAAATTATCTATAATGTAATAGTTATTTTATAGAAAATTTAATGTAATTTTGAAAGTAATAGTTACTATAATGTAATAGTTATTACTTTATACTATACTTACTGTTTAAAATGTAAATAGTATTTATTGTGTAAAATTTTTATGTTCTATTTATTCTGAGTTATGTGTGTGAGAGTAAGTGAGAAAGTGAAAGAGAGATTTCTTAAATAATTAGCATATTTTGATCATAATTTTGCTTATTTATGTCATGAAATTACATTGTGATTGTCTAGTTCTTAATTTTTGTATGATTGTGGCCAAACAAATGAAATATTTCAGAAATCACTTTCTTAAATATTATTTTAGTTTTAAAATTTATGAATATGATCTAGTAAAATATCTGTGTTAAGAAAATGCTCATGTCCTTGATCATAAGCACCGAGATTTTAATCATGGCTTAACATAATTCAATTAGTTTAGGCGGACACGTTTTAGTCAAAAAAATTGTAAAAAATCTTCAACTTTTATTTAATTTCTGTTGACATAATTTTGTAAGAATAATCATAATATCACGTAGACATTCAATTTCTCAAATATATTTGATGCTACAATTTTATCTCGATTAAAATATGACATTATCTATTTCATAAAGAGAAGCTAAGGGACAACATGGTTAAAATGTAGCTAATTGTATTTTTGCTGATGTATTTAGTGTTTAAATTTTTATTTTAATGTATAACATTTTGTTCACCTTTTTTTAAGAATCTTTAAATAAATATGTACGTTTTCTTGTATACCTGTTAATCTGTTAGTACATTTATGCCTTTTGGTTCTAAAAGGATCAGAATTGAGGGCATCTTGTGTAGTAGGACAACTAATGCATGTCCTATCTTAATCCTAAAAATAGATGGATCCTCATAATTTAGAAGCAGAGATCAGACAGAAGAGCACTATACTTTTTCTACCATCTTCAAAGATATCAATAAATTTAAAGTTATAATAGTTCCATTTCACTAATTTAAAAGTTACTTAAATATAATTAAAAATGATATTAACTTCTTTGATATTATACTAATTTATATGTTTATATATAACCTGTTCCTAAGTTAAGAAAACTTTTAGAATATATAAAGAATAAATTGTTCAGAATCACAAAAAAGGCTTTTAAAGATGAGTGTAAAGAAAATTACTTTAATTCTTGTCAAAAATAAATTATTTTAAATTTAAATGGAAATATTAAAAATGAAGTGTTGAAATATGTTAAGTATTTAATTGCTATATTGGTTTAAACATGTGTTAGTAATTAAAAGAGTGATTCTGAACCTTTTTTTTATCAGTGTGCACTTTTTAATCATTTTAAAAATTGTTCACGCTTAACTATAATACACTGTGTAAAATAGTTTGATAATTATTTTGAATACAAAATAATACATGTTATACAAAAACAACTGTATGTTTATTAAGAGATTTAATTATAATATAATAATACTTTCAATGAGAGAGAGAAATTTTAGCTTGATGATTTTTGATAATTTCATTTATATTTGGTCATAAAAAGTACAATGTTATTCTCATTTTGTCTTCTACATTTAACAGTGTTAATCTTTTCTCGTTTTTATGTTGATCAATACTGAAAATCTGAATTTACACAAATAAGATGTAGAAAATAGTAATATTTTTAAAGCTTTATGATTATCATAGGATAATTACATCTAATGTTAATCCATATAGATTTCATTCTTCCAAATATTTTTAAATTAAAACTCAATTATTCGGAAGTGTAATTAGTTTTTCCTCTTCATTCAAAACTAATTCAAATACATAAGTATTCGGTATCACGAATGGATTATGTACACAATAAATTTTTTTTATTTCTAAATTTGTGAAATAATGTATAATTCTCTCCTCTAATGTTGTCAAATGGTTAATAACAATTTTATGAAGTTTTATTAAAAAAATTTGAGACTGACTCAAAGTTTCAACATTGTTTTCCTGAGCTTTATTCTTCCATAAAGTTATTTGCTTTGGACTCCCACCTATTTATCTCATGAGTTTAATATATTTTCTTTTAGGCCTTGCATATTTGAGCATATGTTATTAAAAATATAGTTTTTGTTATTTTTAATAACATTTGCTTAGCACACCATATTTCATCTTCCAATAATGAACAAGATCATAATCTTTATTTTATTTAAAAAACATTTTCATTTCATTTTTTTGGATTCCAGCACATGAGATAAAACTTATTCTACTGAGTCATGTATTCTCTTCTGTATGCAGTAACCACGATTCGTACTTAGCTTCTGTAACTTGTCATAAGTTACTAATTAAGGAACTTTTTAATGGTCTTGATTTTATATAATTAACAATTCTAACACATTGTTTCAGACCTATTTTCAATTTTAATACAAATATTTTGTAAAAAGTGTTATATAATGCAAAAGGCAATGGGTATAACTAATATATCCTCATTTAGTTTTTTAACATGTGCTACAAATCCTTTTAGATGTCCAGTCATAGCTGGAACACCATCTAGAAATGCTGATACAAGAGTTCCACAAAACTTTTAATTTCTGTTAAATATGAACTAATTGCATAAATTGCTAGTTGTAAAGTTAGGTAACTCATGATGATTTAAGAATTGATTAATTATTTCAGTTTTAAGAATAAACCAAGCAAATGCAATTAATTTTTCTTTTTTTTTTTTTTTTTTTTTTTTTTTTGGTAATATCTGTTTCATTGATTTGTTGAGTAAAATTTGTTTTTTCAAGTTTTTCCAGTATTTTGCAACATATTGTTGCATACATTGATTTTGCAATGAATTTCATTTTTAAAAGTAGAATTTTACAAATATCAGTATTCACCAATCATTATTTTTACAATTTTGTGACAAGTTGGTAATTCTCCAGCCAAGGTTTGAAACATTAATTTAACTGCAATCAATTAAGCTATTTCATAAAAAGCTGTTTGAGATTTTCAGACTTACCAAATTATTTTTCAATAATCTTTACTTGCTTGAATTTTGAAGAAAAATACTTTTGAAAATAGCTTTTATTTATTGAGGAAAATGAAGAATGGTTGGTCAGCAAGTGACGCTGTAGATTGTTCATAACCATAGCAGTATATTTAATAAATTTACAACAATATACCACATATTGGAAACAAGCATATCATTTTCAATTGAAGATGTAAATCCAAATTTTAAAAAATCATTACAGTATTTCCTGTAAACATATTTTTTGAAGAAAGAAATATCTTTACTCATATTCTTATGTCTTTTTTTTTTTTTTTTTAAATCTGTCAGGTGTGGACACATTAGCTTGATTGTTAACATTATCATTGGGCTTTCTTCTATTTTGCCATTTATATATTTTCAGAAGGTCCTATTAAAATAACAATATTGTCAAAAACTATTATCATGGTTATTACTAACCATAGTTAAATACCCCTACATGAAGATTGCTTCTTAGCTTTTATCATTCATGTTTTATTCTTATTTAACCTAAAGTAACCTCATAATTAAAGAGAATCTTCTATAGCATATGAAAAATCTGGACAATGGTGGCATGCTAACATCTCTTAAACAGCTGCAGTTTACAACTATCTCTTTGTAAAAAGGGAAAATAAATCTGTTCTATTACTTTTTCACTTCCTTTACACATTATTTGTTTGAAGAGTGGAAGTGGGGATTCTGGGAACACTCTTGAAATTTCTTCATGTGGGACAAATATTTCACTTTATGAAAGATTGCAGTTATCGAAGATAAAAATAGTTTTAACTGTGTAAAAAATTTGGAATTTAGCTATAAAAATTACCATTTTCTTTTACAGTGTAGCTTACTTTAAACAAACTTTATACATAATTTTAAAAAAGTGCTATTAATTTTTACGATATACATTTCTAAAATTCGGTGGCAAGTTTAGAATTTGGTGTACACTTAAGTGTCGCAGCACAATAGTTGAGAATTACTATTGTAAGAAATAAAGCTCAAGGATAGATTCTGTAGCTCTGAGAAAGATTCTGTAGATCTATTATCTGTAGCGCTGAAAGGCATAAAATATTAAATACAACTCCAGCAGGCATCTCTTGATCACTTTGTAGGTTTAGATAGGGTTGACCTTTCTAAGTTTTCTTGTTTATGATTCTGAAGATTCATTGTGTCTTGGTGTATTGAATTGATCAAACTTGCAGCTGCATCATGAGAAATAAGATAGCAGTAATTATAAAGTTGTTTCTTCTGTTATGTTTGGGGAAAACAATATGCATTTAGTGAAGTGTACTTATTTTTTAATAGCCAATAAATAGTACTTTATTTGATCATTTAATGCCTTGAATTTGATGCTAATATGCTATTGTAAAGAAATGTAGCTTAAGTGCCTATTATTTATTACTGTTATTAAAGTTATTTTCATTGTTAAATATTTATGTGTTTTAATAGAAGTCCTTAAGTTTTCTCTACAAAAGTGCATACTACAGATTTCATCCATAAGTCCACTGTTTTACTGCATTTTGTGATGTCGTTTTATATTTTTATGGTACAGTTTTTGATAACTTAATTATTGATTTAAAATAATAGTGTGTTTAACTGATGTCAAAAGGTTCACTTAGTTATTCTGATATTCTAATCACTTCATTTAAAAAGTGAAACTTACTTTATTGCTTTTTTTTTTTTTTTTTTTTTTTTTTTTTTTTTTTTAAGAAAAGAATTTTAAGTGATTTTATTCAATCACATTAAAATTGAAACTTAAATAAAAAGCATTTAAACATTCACAATTTTAAAATGTTTTTATGTTCAGTTTATAATTCTTTATTTAGGGGACAACATAGGAAAAAAGGTTTCTTGATATTAAGTTTCAGAACAATGCTTAAGATTCTGTTATGCCTAGATGTTATCTTTTCAAGATAAAACTTACTGGAGATAAGAAAATAAAGCAAATATGTCAGTATTTTATAAGACTTTAAATTAAACTTGTTGTTGTTAATAAAAACAATGTAACAAAATTTGTAAATAAGGAGAGTACAGATGCATAATCAAATAATAAAATGATCTGAAATAAGATTCGTTTGAACTTATATTATAATTTTGCAATTCTAATTCACAAAATGGACCAAAGGATATCTGAACTTTCGAAATTTTTGCAGTAATGACTAAAAAAAGCATGTGATTCCTAATAAAACTATTGTACTACTGTAAAATTCAATGTAAAACAAATTTTGAGCTTTTATAATTTGTAATTAAATTTCAAAAAGAAATTAAAATATTGAAATTTATTTATTAAAGTTTTGTTGTTTTTGTATTAAAATTAGTTCATGAAAATTTTAATTCAAAGAAAAATTCATTTTTCTTCTAAAGTCTTTTCGTTTTTTTGATTTTATGATAAATTATTTGAAACCAGAGTATGTCAAATGTTCTTATTCATTTGATTAGGTTTTGTTTAATTAAAGGAAAAAGTGATAAATTTGCTAAAATGAATTACTTCTTAGCCTAAAATGGTTTGAAGTTTCTTGCTTGTTAATAATTGAAATAGATTTTTCATGTTAAATTTATTTTAAGACATAGTATGTATCTGCTCACAGGGTGACTAGGTTTAAAGTGTAAAACTAGATTTTTCTACTTTAAACGTTCCTATAAACTCAGGTTTTGAAAATTTTTGCTAAAATTGTTTTCATGAAAGTAACATTAAATTACTGGTTTTAACATTAAAAATGATTTGAAAAAATTTGGGAGATGTAGTACTTTGAATAATTTTGATCATTTCCAATGTATCTTGTTCCTTGTGATAAATATAAATATACCAACTCGTGGTTTTTATTTAAAAAATATCGACCTAGTATTTTCTATGAATGTTTTATGTATTTATAATTGACCTAAAAATAATTCATTCTCTTATGTTCTGTAAAAATCTATATTTTAGTTTTTTGTTGTGGAATTCTATATTGGTTTGTTATGTATTATTTTGTGCAATTACTTTATATAACAATTTCTGACATTTGTTATTGGCTTCTTTTTCCATTTATAAGTCAATGTAATATAAAATGTTCACTACATCTTTTTTTTTAACAATTCATTTTTGTGATACAGAATTTTTGTTTAATATCCATTTTGTCATATGAAGTATATAGATAAATTTATATTAACTAAAAAATTCATGTTGAAAAGAGTTATTAAAAATTATTCTCCAGCATGTATAATATTAATTACACTTGAAAATAAAAGTTTTTAAAAAGTATTGATGATTTTAGATTTTTATTTAGCAGTATTCTGAACCAGTATTACTTTTGTGAAAAATTATCTACTTAGAAGCCAAAAAATATTATTTCTGTAATTTGTTTGATATAATTGGGTCACATTTTTTCATTTTATGAAACTGTTAAATGAGTGGAGATGACTAAAATTACTCATCGATTGTAAAAAAATTAAAATAAGCTTTGCATGTTGTAGTTACTTTGAGTTTATTTTCTAAAAATACAGGTTAAATTTTACTTTTTAATCATGTATATTAGTATATACTTCCAACATTTAATATAAGAAAAGAAAACTGCTTGAATTTTGTGTAACTAAATTAAAAGGCTAAATGTTTTACATTTCTGAATTTATTTTTGGAAGAAATAAATCTGGAAATGGTGTAAGTATGATATTCCCCTGTAAGTGATTTCTCGTCAAATCTAGTGCCTGTTATTTTGATTGTATAACTGCCAATTTGAATTTTTGTTTTTATTGTAGTGTTGCCAAATTCAGTTTTTGCTACTTTCCAGATTTTTTTAGTTGCCAGATTTTGTTTTTCTCGTGTTTTACATCATATATATGCTTCTTTTCAGTGCCAACAGTCTTTTTAGTTTCACTTCAAGTTTAGTTTTACTTTTAATGCACAGCTCGAATTTTTTGCCTTTTTCAATTTGCATGTCACTGTCTTGGTTCCTTTTTTTTTTATCTGATATGAAGCGTGGTAATTTAAATCCTGTTTTATCGTATTTGCTTTTTATTTCACTTTGGGTGTAGTACGGAATATAAATATTTTTTTTATTCACATTTTTTATTTCGCTGTGAATATAGTGCCGGAATTTCAATGCTGTCTGCCAATTTCGTTTTGTATTTCGCTCAATACTATCTTTTATATTCATTTTGAATTTTGCTGTGCATATAGAGCGCTGAATTAAAAATGAAAGTAAGAATTTTATTTTAATTATTTTCTACAGGCATGGAATTGTAAGTTAAGTATTTAAATTTCCAATAAGAAACGAAATGATAGAATCCTTCTATTTTTTTGAATTATTCTAGATTTGTCTACTTTTATGTAGTAATGATTTGTAACATTCTATCTTAAATCACTGAAATTCATTATTTTGTTTATTTTTAACTAGATGTTATTAAATGTAATTATTTTTGCTACTTTATTTCCTGTAATTTTGTAAGATTTTTAAATTAAATCTTTATTCAATTCTTATTACGATTACTGTTTTCTTATATACTGTTAGGCTGAGCAATTTAAAATCGAAAGAGAACACATCGCTTTATGTATATTGTTATTGTCTTATATAGTGTTAAGCCTAGTAATTCGAAATCGGGGAAAACCTTGTTTTCTTACGTCGATTAATACCTATTCTGGGTTGCTATGTCGCAATCATCCGCCAATAGAGATGATACCCTACTAGTTCCCTGAAAATAATTGTTTATATTACTGTCTTAATTTCAATTTGTTTATTAAAAATCTGTTTTATGCATTTCATCTTATGGCAAATGTAATAAACATTATACAAACAAAATATTTCTAAAGTTGTATATAGTTTATTACTAAATATTGTATTTATATGAATATTGTTGGAAAAAAAAAAACTGCAACTTGAAAAAAAGTTTTGAAATCAAAAAATCTAGTTCTTTCACAGTAAACATTTATTGTGCCTTTATACAAGTATAATGTTTAAAATTATCACAAAACTAAGCTTCATTGTTACAATGTTTAAATGTTTAAAAACTTTGCTTTTTGTGAATGTATGTGTTTTATATTTATTGAGAAATAACATATGTATGTTTTTGATTAAATTCTGTGATAGCATATGCTGATATATGCTAATATCTGTGTGCATTTTATTTATTAATGTTATGCTTAGTTGCATCATTTTTTTTTCTTTACATCTGGTTTTTGGAACAGTTTTCAGCTTTGTTTGAAATAAAAGAGTGCTTTTATTTTTTAACTGTTTAAGTTTTGCAATGAAATAAAAGTTCATCAAAAAAGATTTTAAGATGGGTTAAAACTTTCGTTTTCGATTCTTAAAAAAAAAAATTGAAGAATTTGATACAATAATTCTTCAATTTTTTTTAAGAACTATTTTTTTTAATAATTAAGTTGTATAACTTGCTATTGTATCAAATTCTTAAATTTTTTTAAAATTATATTAATTTAATGTCTCTGAAAACATTCAAACAAATCTTAGTTTACATTCTATAATAAAATGCAGTCTCTCCTTGGTGAAACACTCTTATTTCAAAGAAATCTGACTTGCATTAATATAGTTAAGTCAGCTAATGTAGTCGTTAATGCATTTTTTTTAAATTAAACTGTCTCAATTTATATGAATTGTATTTTTTTTAATGATTAGAGAAAACTTTAGTGTCAAATTAAATAAAGTATTTTGCTTTTCAATGACTTTCAACTAGGCTTTTTAATGACTTAAAAACCATCAAGTCAGATCTTTTAGACATCTGTCAGGAGATCAGCACCAAGAATAGGACGCTAACATCTGCAACAATAAATGTAAAGGGGAACTCTCTTCGCGAAGTAAGATTCAGAATAAGAAATTTAGTGCCATAAATAGATATTGTTCCGTTAGCTGCATATAATTAAATGAACTCTTGATATGTCTGCTTTGAGATATTTCACTGGAAAAACGGAAATGCAAGCATCTGTATCAGTAGTATATGGGGGGGGGCTAGAGGACACTCAAAAAATGCAATATTTTTTGCAAAATAAGACCTATTTTGCAAGTTTTATAGCTGTTTTTTGATAAAAATTTGCAAAAATAGAGCATTTTTGATTTTTAAAATTTAAACAAAAAAGTGTGTTTTTCACTAAAAAATGACGTCTTTTTCACTAAAATATGCAGTATTTTTAGTGTTTTTAAGCTGTTTTTGATGAAAAATAGAGCTTTTTTTCACTTTCAAAATTTCAACAAAAAAATTTGACCTTCCATCGAAAAAATGATCACTAAAAAATGCATTATTTTTATGTTTTTAAGCTGTTTTTTCGATAAAAATTGAGTTTTTTAAGCTGTTTTATTATAAAAATTTGTGTTTTTTTGGATATTTAAACGAATGTTTTTTTATAAGAAATGCAAGGTTTTTTGAAAATATAAGATAAAAGCCATTGTATGTGTTTTTTTAAAAAGATAAAGATTTAAACTAATTCCAACTTGTAATCATAATATTTATCATTTATTTTACCTTTGTAATTAAACAGATATTTATTTTTTTAATTGCTCTTTCAGATAAATCAGCATGGCAAGAACTTAAGTAAAATTCTTTTTCATTATCGTTTACTTCTAGTTTTGCAATTAATGAAGATCCAAATTTTGTTTTGATTTTTTTCAAAGATATCAAATTGTATTTTCCAATTTCTAAATCTCTCAATTTAAAAGTTTCAGGATATATATTCTTTTTGATGTTGTTGAATTCTTCCATTTATGATATTTCATTTTATTAAATGATTTTACGTTTTCAAAAATATTTTCTGAAGATATTTATTTATAATGTAATAAGATGTTTCATCTACTAGATCAAGTGCTTTTTCTCTTATATCTTTATTTTCAACTTTTAAAATTAATTCTCTTATTTGATCAATATATTTCATTATTAAATCATCAATTCCATATCTGTCATATATTTTATTGATTTCAATTAGCTCGTTAATTAATTTTGAATTCTCTATTATTTCCTCACTAATATCTAAGTGTTTTATTTCTTCCATTTATTACAAACTATTTTTTTGAATGGATTTCTTATACTGACAACATTTATATAGACTGCACATAGGACCTAATATTCTAGGACATTTAGGTACATCAATATCAACAGCTGGTATATTTAATTCTTCAAATATTTCTTGTTCCTCCTTTATAAGCAAATCTACCACCATATTCATCATATAAATATTGTATATAATTTTTAACATTTTCATTACTAATCCATAAACTTTTATCGTCTGAATATCTTTTAAATTTTAGACCGTGAATTTCATGAGTGCATTTACGAACAATTTTCATTTCTTGTTCTGTTAATTCACAATTGGGTGTAAATTACTTGAATTGTTTCAGCAATTGGTTCTGTTAAATGTGTCCAACTAATTTCTCTGATGATTTTTTTTATCTGGAAGGATAAATCCTTGAATATTGAATATCAATGATATATCAGTCATTTTATTTTAAATGCATTTTTATAAATAATTTTAAAAATTGAGAATAAAAAATATTAACGATATAAAGTTCTGAAGATATAAAATATTAAAGATATAAAATACTGAAGATATAAAATACTGAAGATATAAAATACTGAAGATATAAAATACTGAAGATATAAAATACTGAAGATATAAAATATTGAAGATATAAAATATTGAAGATATAAAATATTGAAGATATAAAATATTGAAGATATAAAATATTGAAGATATAAAATATTGAAGATATAAAATACTGAAGATATAAAATATTGAAGATATTAATATCCAAAGGGAACTGTGTTATAATCATCCAAGATTCTACGTTTATCAAATCCAAACATATATCTCTTATTTGATTTAGTACTTGAAATGTCTCTATTTTTTTGTATTTTAAATTGGTTAATTTCAACATCTATACAATCAGTTTCACCTGTAATTATTTTCATTCGGTTATCAAAATCTAACATTGTTTCACTCTGATAAGACATTTTAAATCCTTTCACTTTTCCATGTGCAGATCCATCATTAAGTATATATCCATAATCTTTACTAGCTCCAGATATCCAATATTTCATATATTTATCATTTCCAAGTTCATCTGTCCAATCTCCTAACATACATCCTGTTTCAATATCTTTGGTTCCATCATCTATATAAACAACGCTATCTGTATCGTAATATATAACTTTTTCTTTTAATTTATTTAACATTTTATATAATTGTATTCTAGCAGAACTGGTTGTAAATGCTGCTATATATATATTTGTGTTAAAGTTATTTTTCTCATATTGTTCTTTCATTTTGTAACTCATTTCTACGCAATCATCATTCATAAATACCATGTTTAAATCTTTTATTGTATCATCTAGTATAATTCTATAGAAATCTTCAATCTCCATTACATATTCAGTTTGTTTCATATTTTTTCGCTGACCAAACTTTCCCCATGAGGAGTTCAAACATATTTTAGCTATAAATCTCAAACCTGGATTTTCTTCTATGTTTTTCAATTTTATACCTAATTTCTCTTTAACTACCTTCTTATATTCCTTTTCATTTTTAAAATTATTTTTCCATTTATCACATGTTTCAAGTTTAATTTTTAAAAACAATTTTACGTACTCTTTGAATAATTCATTTGATTTATTTTCAAAGTTCCAAACTTCATAAATATTCATTATTTTATATCCCTTTTTAATAGCTAATTTCATTTCATCTGTAGTCCAAGTACCTATAAAACATCTTTCGTTATCGCTGTGTTTACATTCTGAATTTCTGATAACGTAACAATCTTTACATTTCTTCTTATCAAGAGACGATTTGAAGTGCTTACAATGAAGGGTTTCAGAATATGATCTACATAGTGAAAACAACAGTTTTTCTCCTTTATAAGGTAGTACAGGATTATATAATTTCCGAGGAGGTAGTACTTTACATTTTATTAAACCATACCAATTTTTATTATATTTTTCAGGATTAAATATTTTATCAGGATGACCAACTGGATAATAATCAAAGTAATTAACTGTTGGATATAAAGAAGTTACATCTAGGTATCTTCCTTTTTCATTCGTTTTAAATTCATATTTTAATTTAGTGGGTTCACATCTACCACCATAAAAAGCATCTCTAGGATTTAGAGGTTCGATGAATTCTCTTTTCCATTCTTTTTCATGTATTTTTCATATCTTTATTATTGTCAAAAGCACATTCCCATATAGTTATTAATTCATATCCTTCTTTCATTATTTTCTTATTAATCTTTTTAGTTCTTTCATATAAATCTTGCATCAACATTTGATTTTTAAGATTTGTGTACCAGAAAAACAATTTTTACATCCATGCCAATAACAGCCATGGAATTGAAAAACTGTATTTTCATGAAATCCATCAACTTTATAAATTTTATTTCCTAATTTCAATTTTTTCTCTCCTCCATTCAAAGCATGTTGAATATTAATATTTTCCTTTTTTGAAATATAATCTAAACAAGCAATTGATTTTTTACTGTATTGATCTTTATGAATTGTATCATTATCTATAGCTATAGTATCTTTTTTCAAGAATTTATCTCTGTAAATACCCATGCACACACCTGCTAATGTTACATATTTAAAGGGATCTACATTAACAGTTTCTAAAAATAATCTTCTCAATTCCAAGCATCCTTTTCTCAAAATATCTACATCTGATCTACAATATTTTATAAATTCTTTTTGAAAATCAAATGTTTCATTTTTAACAGAGTTATACCATTTATTAAAATTATTTCTTTCATTGGTAACCATTGTATCATATCCATAGTAATATTTATCAGGATATTTACCAACATAATTTTGATTACTTTTGGTATTAAAAAGATGTGGAAAGTATCCCTTAGCTAATTTAGTTAATCCAAACGTTTTTGGAAATTTTTTAAGTGGTATCATTGTGAAATTTATGGAATCAATAAATCTTATATTGTAAGCAGGCGAATGCATATAAGTTAATTTATTACCTTGGTATATAGTAAATACTTTGATGTTATTTTTGAAACAATATTTAGCTAAAAATTGAAAATCAAATCCTTTTCCATAATGAGCTAAACAGGTATATCCATAATGATTATCTTTAAATAACCAACTACAAAATTCATTTTCATCTTTAAATATTTTCTCTTTACCTTCATAATCGTGACATATTAATAGATTAACTTCATGAATTCCAGTTTCTTGAACTGTTTCAAGATCAACGAATATATATTTTTCAGTGTAATCAAATTTACATTTTTCACACCAATCTTTTTGATCTCGTATGAAAGTAGGACACTTCTGTTTACACATACCTCCTTTTGAACTCTTTTGTTTCATAAAGCATTTATGATCATTCATTACCCATCTCCAACAATTTTTACATCTAAGTTCACCACATTTATGATCCTTACGTTTTCTTTCTAAGCTACTTATATTTCTTTTACACTTTAAACATTTCCATAATATTTTACAAACACTATAACCTTTATCATCTCTCGTTTTGTGATTTTCAAAACATTCTTTACCTGTAAATTTTCTATTGCAAAATATTTCATCTCCTTTACAATCAGAATTTTGAACAAAACATCGATTACATTTCAAAAGACATTTATGACGATTAGTTTTCTTATATCCTATTTTACAGTAATTACAATAATGATCTTTACCTAAAAATCCTGTAATAGAAGTAATGACATTAAAATGATTTTGAATCTTGTATATGTAAATACATGTAGATTTATATTCTCCAGAATATAAACTTTGATTACAGTTTTCTCTACAGTAAATATTAATTTGAATATCTAAGAATTGTTCAAATATTTTAACCTCTTCTAAGCTGCATATTTCTAAAGGAATATAACATAAATTATGTAGTTTTACAGCTAAGTTTTTTTGTAATAAACGACCTTTTCTAATATATGTTATATCATTTTCTGTTAGTTTTTGATGATTTAATTTATCACATAATAATTTTAGATTTTGAACAGCTAGAGCAGTTACAATAGATCTAGCTAAACATATATTATCATTATTTTTTATTTGACAAATACTTCTCTTCTTTGAAGGATCTGTTTCTGAATACATTCTTAATGATTTATGTCTACCTCCTTCTGGTAGTTCAATTACATGAAAATCAAAAATACATTCAGTTATATCAAGTTCCTTATATTCAATCTTATTATTTAATATTTCTAAATATACTTCGTAAGCATCTTTAGTAGACATCATTTTAGGATGAAAAGGAGCACTTAATTTTGGATTATGCACAATTATATCAACTTTACCGTTTATATTTCTTATAGCTTTTCTAAATAAATCTGATAAGATATTAAAATACTGTACAGGTTTAATTTTATTAATCTCTACAATCTTATAAGATTTTCTATGAGTCATATATTTCTTTATATATTTACCTTTAATTTCTACAATTTCATAATCAGGTTTAAATAACTCATTCAGTTTTACTTCTCTTTTAATTTTTTTATTTTTCACAGGTTCAAAATCTTTAGTATCTTTATTAAATTTTAAATTATATGAATCAAATAATTTTTTAATATTTTCTCTTCTCTTTGGATATTTAATAAATATTTTCTTCTTATGATCTAAATAATCAGAAGTATCTAAATCTAATGTATCTGTTAACACTTGTTTATAATATCCCGTTTTTTCTAATATATGATATTATAGATTTAATAATATCATTCTTAGATTTACTTTTACTTTTTATTTTAAATCTTTTATAACATTTTTTCAACTTTTGAATACTCAAAGTATTCAAAGCATTTTCAATGTGAACAAAAGCCATACTTGTATTGAAATAAAAACAAGAAATTTTTTATTTCTATTTATTAGAAAGTAATTTTATAAAGGGATTTCAAAAATAGAATTTTTTATTTACTATTTATTAGAAAGTATTTTTATAAAGGGATTTCAAAAATAGAATTTTTTATTTTCTATTTATTAGAAAGTATTTTTATAAAGGCTTTTGAAAAAATAAAATATTTTAAAAGATGTTAATATTTAATATTTAAGATTTCATTAGCAGCAATTATATCTGCTAACAATTTTTTGTGTATTTTGCTTTTCTCATGTCTGGCGCGATGCCATAAGGTGTAGTACCTGCCACAAATACAGCGCTCAGATTGAGAATAAATATCTTTGGTACATTGGATACAACGAGTCATTCTTTTCTTAATATGCATATAAAATTCTTCTTCATTCTTTTTTATTTTACAATCTCTACAAATCATATCCATTTATTATGGTTTATTTTTTTAAATGGAAATTGTAATTCTGATAATTACATTAATTTTAAAATTATTATTTCATTTTTTCTACTTAAGGAGAAATACTTTATATTATTTATGTTTTGAATAATTTTTAAGTAGCTATCTATAAAATCAAAAATTTCTAATTATTTAAAAATGCTAAAAACTCATTCCATTCATTTTTATTTTCTTTAACTTTTAAATTATTTTCTATTTCAAAATATTCACAAATCTTTTTCATGATATACAAATATTTTATAGTTTTTTTGTAATAGTTAAAATCTAAATATTTGTAAAACATTTCATCAGCTTGCAATGTAAAATTTAAATTATGTTTTCTTTTTAATTGTTTGAAAAAATTTATCCTACTTACATATCTCTGTTTCAAAAATGATTGAATATTTATATTATAATAATTTTCATCTTCTGAACTGTCATAAGTAATATCTTTCTTTTGAATATTTTTAAAAACTTTTAAATATTCATTTGGTATTTTTCTAATTCAATTTTGGCATCATCTAGAAAAAATATGAAGGTTCTACTTTAATTGCATCATTAAGTATCCATTCATTTATATATTTTCTAATTTTAAAATATAGATGGAAGCACTATTCATTGAAAGACTGTGTATCAGTTGTGAGAACAAAGTTTAATTGACATTTTTAAAGAGCGTCTATTAGACGCCCTTTAAAATCATAATTTAATTTGTATATTATCCCCTTAAAATTATTATTTAATTTGTATACGACCCTCAAATATCAATTAAAACATTAATTAATTTAATTTGTATCGACCTCTTAAAATTTTAATTTAATTTGTATACGACCTCTTTAAAATATCAATTAAAACATTAATTATTTTTAATTTGTATAGGACTCCTTAAAATTTTAGTTAAATCATTAATTAATTTAATTTGTATACGACCTCAGAAAATTAAAACTTTAATTATTTTTAATATCATAAAAATATTCAAGTGAATTCATTTTATCCCAGTAGAAAAAGTTTTCACGTTCAACAATTCTGAAAAAGTTCAAAAAATGTTCTGAAAAATGTGAATCTGTGCGTACCTATCTATGTAAAAAGTGTGGTGGACTGTATGGCCCAAAATAAATGTTATAATTTTGATTGTGTGAGTTATGAGATAAGACGTATTGCACAAGTGTTTACACTCATGACGCTGTATAGATAAGGATTTTGTTGAATCACTGGAAAGCATGTTGGAAAGCGAAATAGGTAGTTGTTTAATTTTTATCGTGCTTTCTTTAAGAGATGGAGCAACAACAGGATATAGAAATGCGAAGCTACAATTTAGCTGACTCAGAATTAAATTATTTCTAGATGAAATTTATCCAAAGAGTTAATTGATTATTATAATAGAAAAAGTGATAGCTGAATTCCGACCATAATTTTTGAATAAATTAAAATATAAATGTATATAAATCTTTTTCTTTTCTTATTTTTTTAATTCGTAAAGTTTTTCTTAATCTGTAAACCCAAACATCTAACAAATCACAATTATCTTCAAATTCTTCAAATATATCTTTAAATATTAATCGCTTGAAATAATGTAATTTTAATATTCTTTTTATATGTAATTCCATAATCCTCATATTATCATAACTATCTAATTTAAAATCTGGTCTTCCAAAAAATACAACTATGTGATGATTTTAGCTCCTTAAACTACACAACCAAGAAAATTAAATATGTTTGTAATTATTCAAATAGAATTAAAAAGATTCAATAGTATCCATATTATGCTAATTAGATGTCAGCGTGGATTGTATAAGAAAACTTTTAGAGATTTAAAAAATAAATATCGAAATGACTATTGCAATTAGATAATTAATATAATCCAAATACTATAAATCTATTCAATAGAATGAAAGAAAATATTACATACATGGAAACATATTTCAATCATTTAAAATTCGGAACATAATATCGAAAGACTTAAAAATGATATTGATAAATTGATTCCTAAATTAGAACGTCGGTGAATTACCGACGATACTTTTTACATCTATCCAACTATTATATTCTTCTGGATAATTTAACCACTTTACAAATAACTTGTTTCTTTTCTTTTTTATTATTTTTTCAATTTTATATACATTATCTTTTTTATCATATTTAACTAATTCATTCTCATAATAAGTGCCTTTGATTTCTTCGTTGTTTAAATCTCTTATTCTATAGGTAATTGGATCTGTTTTTAACACTTCAGATATTATAAAAATTTCATCTGTAAAATGTAGGATGATAACCTCTTGTAAACGTTTCTTTATATTTTGAAATTCTTACTTTATCACCTTCTTTAAATTTTGGTTTTTTGATTATCTTTTTAACATACAAATTATTATATACAATATTTTCATTTTCTTTTTTACTTGCTTCTGTTGGTGTCATTTTAATAGATCTATGATAAGAGTTATTATAATTGTAAACTAATTTATCTAATACATCTATATATCGTCTTGTATTATTAGCTGCTAAATATTTTCTTATTTTTACATTTAAAGTTCTATTGAATCGTTCAACTACTGAGCATTTAATTTCTGTATTATTAGTACCAAACCACTGAATGTTATTTTCTGAAAACAATTTCTGCGTTAAAGAAGATAAGAACTCCAAACCATAATCAGATTGAATATTTAATGGTTTCCTTTCTTTGAATATCTTTTTAAAAGCATTTGATACTTCTTCACCTGTTTTTCTTTTAATTGGAACAGCCCATGCATATTTACTAAATATATCTATAACAGTTAATATGTAATTGATACCATCATTATATTTACTAAATGGTTTTATGAATAATAAATCTGCTTGCCATTGATCATCAATATGAGATACATAAATCCTTCTTCTTTTAAATTTTCTATTAATTGGTTTATATCTTGTATATACATCTTGAGTATGAAGAAAATCAGTAATATCTTTTTGAGTAAATTTAGTTTTTCTTTTTAACTCATTGATACCACAATAACCTTTTAAAGGATCATAATATACATCTTTTAAAGTGTCATTTGTTTTTTTAAAAAAACACTTTTCTTTGAATTACAATTGACACAAATTCCAAAAATGGAAAACCTATGATGAAAGGATGTAGTGGTTATAACGTCTTTACTATCTGTATGAGTTTTACATTTTAAGCAGTAAATGAGTGAACCCATTCCAAATGTCTTTTTTGCTTTAATGATTGGTTTAACAATTCCTCTTTCTAATCTTTCACGAATTGTAGCATTTGGAATTTCATCTAATTCTTTTAACATATTTGTATCACATATTTCATTTCTTGTTTTAGTATCTTTATTTTTAAATAACAAATATCATGTCTATATGCAGTTTCATCAACTCTGTTAATTGGTTTGCTCCAGTCTTTGTATGATAAATCTGGATTTAATCTTGTTTTTCCATGTAGTAATTGAGTTCCAGGACCCGTAAATGAATGTCCAGGTAGATGCATTTCAAATGGTAAATTATTAATAGATTTATTAATAACACCTTTTCCATTTTTATGCATTTGCAATTCTTTTTATTACACATTTATTTAGATATAAAATTATTTATCAACATACTTATAACCATTTAATTGAGTTTTCTTTATATATTTTTCTATAGGAAAATATTGTAAATTTTGAATATATTCATCTTCTCTCATATACACTTCTTGTTCAGTCAAACTATTTGATTTCAATAAATTTAATAACTGCTTATAAAATTTATAAGCTTGTTTGTATTCACTCTTTTTAGCAGAGATATTTAAAGACTTATCAATTATTTCAATGACACCCGCTGTTACACTCAATGCTGATAAGGGAAGAAAAACGAATCCAGATAAACCAGATGCGCTGAATAAAAACTTACTAACTGATAATGAAACACTCAATTTATTCATCAATTGATAAGACTTTCGATAGATATAAACTCTCTTTTCCAAATATTCTTCCATTTATAAAGGCTCAAAATTTCTTCGATATCTCATATTTATATTTACTAAATCCAACATAAAGAAATCAAAACGTTTTTGAATTGCTTTCTTGTATAATTTCTTAAATTCTTCATTAGTAAGATTTCCATCAATTTCTCTAATTATCTGTTGGATTTCTCTTGGTTGTAAACTAAAGAAAATAAAATAATTACAATTCTTTCTTATATTAATAGGAGTAGAATAATATGATTGACTCAGATAAATAATGGATGCATTTTTCTTTCTTCCTCTGATAAACAATTCAGCTATATCGCTTTGATCTTTTTCAGTTATACAATCATCAAAAATTACTAGATTTTTCATATATAAATCTAAATCATCGACTTTTATGAATTCTTTGGAATCAGAAAAAAATAATACCTGTTCTTTTTTATATTTATTAAACAATTCCAACAATAATTCTTTTCTCTTTATGTTTTTACAATTTACAATATCTTCTCTTTCTATGTCATCAAACATTGTAAAATTTTCTTGCAGTGTAATATATTTTGGTTCATAAACATCTTTAGCACATACAAACAAACCATCAAATTTCAAATAATCATATATTAAATTAACAAGCAAATTAGTTTTTCCAGATCCTGAACTGCCTACAATTAAAAGTCTAAAAGGATGTTTTGGTAATGAAGGATTTTGATTTTCATCTGTAAATTCTTCAGGTTCTGTATAATCTTTTATTTTTATCATTTATTTATTTTTAAAATATCTACTCGGAGTAAAAATAATCTACTCGGAGTAAAAAAATAATCTACTCGTTGTAAAAATAATCTACTGTTGTAAAAATAATCTACTGTTGTAAAAATAATCTACTCGTTGTAAAAATAATCTACTCGGAGTAGAAAATTATTTAACTGATAAATAAATGGATATTATTGAACGTGAAAGAAATAAAAAATTAAAACAACAGATTAGAAATGAATTAGAATTAATAAAATTACAATCTGAAAAAAGAAAAAATAATGAAGTTAAACTTGAATCTGATTTAGGTATTGAAAAATCATTAAGAGAATTTCATAAACCAGTAATTAAAAAATTACAAGACCAAGAAATTTCAAGAAAACAAAATCTTGAAAGTATTCAATATGCTATAAAAGATTTAACAGATAATATGTCTTTTCTACCTCAACATGAATCATCTAAACATTTGGACTATTCTTCAGATGCTGGAAATTTAATGGATAAAGCTGAGGGTATAATAAAATTGAATTTTAATAAAGATTTAGATTTTGATTTACTTAAAAATGAAGGATTAGAATTGCCTTCTGAGCTATTAAATAAAACAGATGAAGAGTTAGATGAAATAATTAGTATAGCAAAATCTAAACGAGATGATTATAAAAGACTTAAAGGAAATTTAACTAAAAACAGAAATTATGAAACTAATGAGAAGAAAAAACAAAAAATACAAGATAAAATAATAGAAGCCGATGCTAACATGAATGGATTAAAACTGTATATAAAAGCATTGAATACTCTTAAAGCAGGAAATGAATATATAGGCAGTGGTATAAACAAATTAGATGAATTAACAAATAAAATATGCAAAGGCTCTAAGTCTAAAAAATTATATAATCAAATAGTTATTATTCTAGATAAACTTTTAAAAGAAGGAACATTAACAAATGATTATGTAAAAGAATATTATAAAAAATTTTTACTTTAAATAAATGTATGTAACAAAAAAAGTTTATTTGAGTGATAAAAAATCAAATTTCAAAATTAAAATCTGGATATAAAAAAGGAGAAGAAGTTTCCTTGCAAATAGATAAAAGTAAAACTCCTAATTATGATTTACATCTTACCAATACACAAATCAATCAAATTGCTAAAGGTAAAAGAATTACAATAAGTAAAACTCAGTTACAAAAAACTGGAGGATTTTTACCATTCCTGATTCCTATTCTGACATCTTTAGGTATTGGAGCTGCTAGTGGTGCAGCAGGATGGGGTACTAAAAAATATTAGATAAAATTTCAAGATCTGTAATTTTTAAAAAAAAAAACGTTGTGGAAAGGGGGTTTATCTTCCTCGGAATATCCAACAAAATAATAGAAGAAAATATGAAAAATGAAAAAGGATTTAGAGGTATACATTTACTATAGATATGCTACCTAAAAATATAAGAAAATTTGAAAACGGAATTATTAATTTGGATGTATCTACAGGAAGTGGAACTCATTGGGTTTGTTATTATAATGATCCAATATATGATTTTGTAGAATACTTTGATCCCTTTGGAGAATATGAATATGAAAAAATAAAAATAAAAAATGAATTTCTTCCTAAAAATATAGTCAATTATTTAAAAATCTTCAGGAAAAAGAAATTCGTTATAATTCTAGTTTTTTACAACAACCTACATCTGTAAAATGTGGTTTATATTGTATGAAATATATAACTGAAAGAAATAAAGGTAAATACCCTATTGATGTATTATATTCATTTACTCAAGAACCTAGTATTTCTAATGAGAAAATTGTTACTTATAAATAAATGAAGTACCTCATTTTAGATTCTAAAAATGCTAGTAAATCAGAAGATTTTACAATTGAATATTCCAACCCTTTTAATTTTAAGGAAATAGCTCTTCAGTCATTTTCTATGTACATTTCTTGGAATAATATTACTGACAAAAATAATAAATTTTCATATTTTGATGGTAAGAAATGGATAGATTTCACTATTCCAAATGGTCATTACAGTATAAAAGGTTTGAATCGTTACATGGTTAAATACTTTGGAAATGATCCTCCAATATTATTTGGAATTATAGAAGAAAGACAAAGATTTGCAATTAAATTGAAAGATCATTATAAAATTGATTTATCCAAAAGTGAATTGTACAAAATTTTAGGATTTGAAGCAAAAATATATGAAGATGCAGAACAAGAAGGTAAATATATAGCAGATATAGCTAATGGAAATGATAATATTTATATTCATTGTGATATAGTAAATGGTGCTTATATAAATCACTTTCAATCTGATGTGATTTACTCATTTACAACCACAAATCCTCCTGGAAGTTTATATTCTAAAGAATTTGAGAAACCTATATTTTTTCCAGTTAAATCTGATTCCATACATAGAATTAGAATGAAAATTACAAATCATCGAGGTGAACTAATTGATTTAAATAGACAAGAAGTACAGTATAGATTTATAGCTAAATAAATGAATAAACACAGATTGTACAGAAAGAGTAAGAAAATAGAAGGAAGAGGTTTCTTTTCTGATTTAATAGAAAATGCTAAACCTATTATAGAAGAAAAATCTAAAGATTTCATAATAGAAAAATTAAATGAGATTTTTATCAAAAAGAAAAACATGGTGCAGGATTGAAAATTTTTTATCCTAAATAAATGAACAAAATTTATGATTTGAGTGATACCAGTTATTATTATAATAACGAAATTGAAAGCTTTGAATATAGAGAAATTAAACATGAGAATAGAGATAAAAACAATCCATATGAAAATGCTACATATAATTTCTTTATAAATGATACAAATGCTAATATATTATATTCTGAAGGTTATCTGCAACAAGAAATTAAAATTGTAAAAAGTGATGGAAGCAATATAAATAACGAAAATATTACTTTTGTAAATGGTGGTGGTTTAATTAATTCGAGCAGATTAACAATAGGAAATACTGAAATTGAATCTACTATTAATTATAAAGCAATCATGAATCAAGTTTTAGGATTGATAAATTTCACACCTGATTATTCAACATCGGAAGCTACTAATATGTTTTTCTATATGGATACTTCTGAATATGCTGACAGAGATAATTTCAAATATAATGGAACTTTGGTTGATGCAACTAAAATTACTGATTTTTATGATAACTTTAAAATGAATGAAAAATATAATGATGGATTTGCAAAGAGATGGAAATTCACTAAAGGTAGTCAAACTGTAAGAATATGGATACCATTAAAATATATATTTGATTTTTTCAGAGAATATAGAAAAGTACTTACAGGATTTCAAATTAAAATAGAAATTCAAAGAAATGATAGTAAAAATATGTTATATACAGATATTCAAAATCCTGATTTCAAAGCAGTTGTTGAAGACTTATCTCTCTGGTTACCATATGTTAGATTTAAAAATACAGCTGCTGTAAAATTCAATCAACTAAAATTATCTGATACTCCAATAGAAATAAATTGGGATCATTATAATATTATCAAATCAAATTTATTTAATAAAAATGCTAGTGGATCTTATAATATTCCTGCAACATCTGATGAAGTTTTAAGTTTATACGTCATTCCTCAATATGATGAAAGAAATGAAAATATGAACCAAAACAACATGATGTTTGATAACTTGGATATGACAGAATGCTGGTTAATGATTAATAACATAAAAAGTTCCAACAGTAAGTTATTTCATGGATTTCAATAAAAACATTATAATCGAATATATGCAGCTCTTTTAGAAGCAGGAATGAACAATATAAATGCAGAAACAGGTTGCATGATAGATTATTCAAATTTTAGTAAATATCCTATAATTTGTTTCAATCTAGAGAATCATAGAAAATTACACAAACCTGAATAATTTAATGATCGAATTCAATTGGAGGTTGAAAAATAATACCACCAAATTACTTTTTCTACTTCATTTTGAAAGAAAGAAACAAATGCTCTATGAATATGAAATCTGAAGAAATAACTATGATTAAAACATTGAAAGCATAATGAGTTTATTACATTAATAAATGACAGCTTATTATCCTTTGTTTGATGATGAAATAAAAGAGGACCTCCAGGTCCTCCAGATGTAGGATTTAAATTAACAAGCGATGGAAATTACGATTTATAAAAAAGAATTTAAGAAATGTAAATGAACCAAAATTATTGAATGATTCAGCTACAAAATCTTATGTGGATAGAATTCATGAACATTTTAAAAATGATGTTAGAAATTTATCAGATGCTTCTCTTATTCATTTACAAAATGAAAACTATAATGCGAAACATAAAAAGAATTTCAAATGTGTCAGATCCAATAGATTTACATGATACAGCTAATATGAATTATGTGAATAAAATTGTAAAAGAATTAGAACAGAAAAGTTTAATACATTCAGCTCAAGGTAGTTTTGATGCTAAAGATAAAATAATTAGCAATATAAAAGATCCTATAAATGACAAAAATGCTGTTAATAAACGTTACTTTGAAAACAATGCTTTAGTTTTGAAAGAAAATGCTTTTGATGCTAATAACAAAAAAATAATTAATATTCCAACTCCTACTGATAAATACGATGTGTGTAATAAATATTATGTAGACAGAAAAACACTCATCAATAATAAAAAGAGTGATAATATATTAATTAGAGATAATGATGGATTATATGTACCTTCTTTAATTAAAAATGGTGTGTATAATTTTGGAAATGTAAGACTTTCAAGCGTTGCAAATCCTGTTATAAATAAAGATGCCGCAACAAAAGAATATGTCGATTCTCAAAATTTCTATGCTACTATTAAAGAGAAATATGCAACGTATCATACAGGAGGTTTTAGACCTGTAGAATTCAATTTAATGAGCTCTAAACTACTAGAACCTGATTTAAAACTAGTAACTAATATGCATATGAAAATTACAATTTTTTTGAAATCTGAAAATCGTACACATAGTCCTTTAATACAATTACAAATTGGAGAAGAATTTATATTTACTAGACCTTTAACAACTGATACCGAATCGGTTACATGTTTTGCATATGGTAAAAGAAACGATCGTGTTAAATTATCAATTGGTAGTGATGGACAATCAAATAAATTAAAACCTTTCTTGCATATAGAAAAAATAGATTATCTTTAAAAAAACACATACAACGGCTTTTATCTTATATTTTCAAAAAACCTTGCATTTCTTATAAAAAAAACATTCGTTTAAATATCCAAAAAAACACAAATTTTTATAATAAAACAGCTTAAAAAACTCAATTTTTATCGAAAAAACAGCTTAAAAACATAAAAATAATGCATTTTTTAGTGATCATTTTTTCGATGGAAGGTCAAATTTTTTTGTTGAAATTTTGAAAGTGAAAAAAAGCTCTATTTTTCATCAAAAACAGCTTAAAAACACTAAAAATACTGCATATTTTAGTGAAAAAGACGTCATTTTTTAGTGAAAAACACACTTTTTTGTTTAAGTTTTAAAAATCAAAAATGCTCTATTTTTGCAAATTTTTATCAAAAAACAGCTATAAAACTTGCAAAATAGGTCTTATTTTGCAAAAAATATTGCATTTTTTGAGTGTCCTCTAGCCCCCCCCCATATACTACTTATATATATATATATATATATGAAATTACTTCTACTACGTATATAACGTCTTTTGCACATATTTGTTAAATTCATAAATGGAGACTCTTATTTATTGGAGAGAAATTATATCCACGTAATCATTAACTTGATATTTTTAGATGTTAAATTGAGATTTTTTAGATGAAAAATTATATGAGATCAATTAAAGGTTAACGTTTCAGAATGGATTTTAGATGCTTTTTATAAGTTGAATATTATATAAATATATTCGTAATATTTTGTATATATCAGCTTGAAGGTTTTTACATACAATTAAATAATTCTGGAAACGAAGTTTAAACCACGAGGATAATTTATGCTACTGATCAAACTGTGCAAGTGTGATTCGTAAAAATTTCTTGAAAAATGTTAAATTTTTATTTGCTCTGAAATGATCTGAATCACATTTAAGTTCTAAATTTGAATGAAATCAGTTGAAATTTCATATTCAGTCATTTGAAGTTCTGCAGCAAAAGATATGACGATACAGAAGATATTTGAAAAATCTACAAGTTTTCAGTTTCTTCAAAATCTGGAAAAAAAAAATAATAAATTTTAAATTACCTAAAGCTAATATGCGAAATAAATTGTCAATTTGTTTACTATATGTATTAAAATAGTGTTTTTTTATTAATTTGGAATTGAAACAAAATTTTTTGTTCCAACTATAATAAAATTTAATGGTGAATAAATTGATTATTTCCTTAATCACACATGTTACTGAAATTATGTTTTTAATAAAGTCTAAAAGAGACTTGATAAATATTTTTTATTGAATGTTAATTTCAATTATTGCTTTTACTTTAATTAAAAAATGGTTCATTTTGTTAGAAAATTTCATGCTAAACTTGAAATTTTCTAACTCATGTTATAATTCGCATTCGTTAAAAAATAACTTTTTTCATAGTTACGTCAGCATGTTGATATATAATTTGGTAAAAAACATTTTCTTTAACTTTTTTCCAAATGACATGCTTGACTGTGTATATAGACTAAGCAGCAGACCAAAGGTTGGAAATCTTTGGCAATAACTTAAGCAAATGAATATAAAACAATTCTTATATGCGTTTAAGTAGTGAAATTAGTTTTCAATTAAAACTATGATAAGAAATTTATTGATATAGCTTTACTCAAAATTATTTTATGAAAAAAATGAGAAGATGTTGATCTTTAATCAAAATCTAATGATTGTATTTTGCAATTAAAAGAATATCTAAATTATATATAAATAATTCATAAACAGAAATTTAATGCAAAAATACATTTTTAAATGTTATAAGACACATGATTCCATGTATAATAATGAATAGGAATAACAAAGTTTTCAGGAAGTAGAGACTATTTAATTTTACTTTCTCCTACTTGTCTTATATATTATCTGAATTTGAATATAAATCTTGATCTTATTCAAAAAATTGTTAAAAAAGAAATGAGTGATGTACAACTAAGATCTTTCGCAATAGAGACTTGAGGTTCGCTATCCTGAAAATGAGTAGTTGCATGTTTTCACTGATGATTCTATGTTAGAAAGAACACATGGTGCAGGAGCAGGTATCCATTGTGAGCTTTTCAGTTTTTATTTACCAATGGGTCCTCTTTCCACAGCCTTTGATGGTGAAATTGAAGCTATTACAGTGGCTATCCAACAGCTATCGATTCGCAGTAACTTTTTTAAAAGGGCGATCATTTTGTCAGATTCTAAGAGGGCGCTTTAAACTCTTTTGAATAATCAAAATAGTTCCCAAAGAATTTTAGAATGTAGACCTTTGCTTGAGACTCTGGCACACAGAATTTCTATCCAGTGGATCCTTGCCCATTGTGGTATTTTGGGCAAAGAAAAGGCTGATTTACTGGCTAAAAAGGGAGTCTTGATAGATCAACGCATGAATCGCCCTCTTTCATTTCATTCAACTAAATTGTTTGTTAACCTGACTCTCAAGAAGGCTCTTAAACAAGATATGGCTCTACGTGCGACGCACAAGAGATGGAAGATTTTGGGAGAGGAAAGAGTTGTTCACTTTTTTCCAAGAAAGACTGCCGTGGCCTTTGTTAGAGGTCTAACTGGACATGATTGTTCTATAGGATTGGAGTGGTGGATTCCCCGGACTGTGTTTTGTGTGACTCTGGTCAACCAATGACTTTTGAACATTTAAATAATTGCGCGTTTCTTTCTCAGTATGAGGGCATTGTTGAAATCTATTGGAGAGCCCGTGAACTAATGGCTTAGGCGCTAATGTTCGGCATTTGTAAATAATAATAATAGTTTTCTGGAACATTGGTTGGTTTGAAGCTGTTCTGAGACTTTTAGTTGCTCCGCTTTTGCCTCTATTATTCTATTAAGACCTATATTCAAAATCTTTTTATGCTTAAGAGGAATTTAATAAAAGTTTTTATTTTTTTAGTTAGATGTGATGATTTTGATCAACTGCTTGTAATTTGTTTTTGCACTTGTATTTTTAAATTATGCAAAAATTGTTTCTTGTCCTGGTTATGTCTGGGGCAATGTAAGAGTATATGTTCAGCAGTATCAATTGCATAACAAAGAGCTGCATCTGTCCAGGTCAATCAGATTGAACCGGTAAAGAAGAGTAGGAGTCAGAAGCATTTTGGATAGAAATCTCTGTACGTGAATTGGGAGATTTCTTCATCGAGTTCCACTCCGGGATATCTCCAACCCTGAGGTAATATTTACACTGATTTTGAATATTTTATCTTGAGATTTTTCAATGTTACTTTTGATGTAATTTTAAGAATTACTCAAAATATAAATAAAAAAAATAAAATTCAATATAAATTATTTCATGAAACTGATGAAACCAAAAATGTAATTATTTTAGCTTCAATTTTAAATTTTCGATTGTGTAAGTTTACTGATACAAATTGTTTTTGCTTGTAATGCAAATGACTGGTTTTCGTAAGAGATATTAAGCAGAATTTAATGTATTATGATTACGCGACGAGACAGGGTTTTCAATAAAATTTTCTGTTATAGTTGTAACAACACTTATTAACTCTATGTATACGAGATCCAGCTGCTAGCCGAAAGTTTTTCACTCTTGCCTTCGGTTCAGAGGCATTATTAGGGGGTTCAAACCCCATTTTAGGCTAGGATGATTGTAGTGGTTCGGAATCTACTTTAAGCAGCAGTAAGTCCCGGTCTAATTAGCTCTTATGTGCAGAAGTGGTTGCTGATTAACCAACAAAGATTTAGGAGACTTGTCTTTTTGAGGCATTTGAAATTTTTTGATTAAAATTAATGCCTACCGCATTTTTATAGCATCGTTGACTTATACCCGTTGAACAAGATATTTAGTGAAGTCAATTTTAAAAAGTTTTGAAATGTTAAAGTTCACACTTTTTATTTGTAATAAGCGTGCATTGGAACTGGGCGTCATTCAATTTTTAGAGTGAATCGATTGTACGTTTGCAAATAAGTACAATAAGAAATTTGAAAAGGAGGATTTCGTTGTAACCTCAAATGAAATGAGCCCAATCAGCATCTGTAAAAATATATATGAAAGGAACTTTATGAATTATTTTCATCAAAATGAGTGTGGAATGAATATTGAAAAATCATACTAAAATATTAAATAATGTAAACTCTCTATAAATACATTTCATTTTCATTTTTCACGTGTAGTGTTTAATGATATAACTTTGAAAGTAGTTGCTTGAATTATATGCATTCACTTAGGCATCAAATCATAGACACGTATACAAGATGTCCATAAAAATAGTGTTTAGTAGGTTTACTACCTTCCTATAATTATTGAAAAAGAATTTTAAGTTCATGACCTTCCAATTCTTGATTTCCGATTCTACTTCAGGTGTGAATATTGGAGAGGGTACCTCACTATAAGGGATTCCATTACTTCTCGAAATATACAGCGTAATAGGGAAAAGGCCTGCTGACCATTAAAAAAAAAAAGATAAAAACAAACTTGTGTAAATTTATGCCAAAACACTAACTTTATTCTTTTATTTGATAGAAGAGAATAAATATATAATAAGAGGAAAATATCAAGCTTTTGTATTTACGAGTGAACTTTTGTTAATTTCCATTTCTTGTTAACAGATTCTCTCACAACAGTCAGCGAGGCCCCTCAAGGACTGAAAGAAGCTGTTTGCAGGATTCTTAAAAGTATTGGGTTGTCGAATGGATGAATGGAAAAGGGGATGTCACAGGCTGATGCTTCTAAACCCATTAATGTGTCTCGCAGTGTGGTATACCGTCTTTAGAATCAATATCAAACAGAAGCTTTTGTGTTTAGAAGTCCTGTTCTGGGCTGGCCATGTGCTACAATACCTGCAGAAAGGAGTTTTATAGTTCCGTTGGTCCGAAGAAGAAGTACTTCTCTGTCTCAAGTTGTTGCAGTCCACTGTGTAGCACTAGG
>CM057809.1:100626977-100790069 GCA_030067965.1 Latrodectus elegans | reverse complement strand
AAATCCGCATTTTGGGTTCGCCGAGAGGGATTGTTTACAAATTGCGCAGCTGACATTTCATATTTTATGATTTCTTACTTTAATTTGGCTGAATTTTCTACCGTTGGTTTTAATCTTAATACCGACCTCGGTCTATGGAAATTATTTAATTCATAAGGACTATATCTTTCTATTTTTTTTACTTCTAAATTGGGTAGTTTTTCCATATATTTGTAGAATTTTAGCGCATTATTCTTTATAAAGTTAGCGAGCGTAAGCATGCCAACAACTTTTTTTAGGGTATTTCTGTAATAATATTCAGCATTTGTTACAAGTCTTAATATTTTGTTTTTTTGAGCTTCGAGGAATTTCATTGTGGAGTCATAAGTGCCCCCTCCCCCAAATGGATCCAGCATATACCATCATCGGTCTTATATATGATTTGTACACTAACAATTTATTCTTAATATTTAATTTTGAGTTTCTTGCCAGGAGTGAGTACAATTTTTGGATTGCTCCCGATGATTTACGCTTGATATTAGTAACATGGGTTTTCCATGTTATCTTTTTATCCAATATTACTCCTAAGCAGGTTACCTGTGAGCTCCTGAGTATTTCACAATCATGTATTTTAATAGTTTTACACGGTGCTCTCTTCCAAGTAAATAGTACCGCAGTTAATTTGCTTGGGTTTATTTTTATTTTCCATAGTTTTAACCAGCTTTCAATCTGATTAATATGGTTAGAAAGGTTTTTAACAATTATGTCATGATTTCTATCCGTTGTAAGGATAGATGTGTCATCAGCAAATAAACTTAGCATATTGTTCGGATTTTAAGGGATGTCATTTATGTATAGATATAAGAGAAATGTGCCAAGAATAGACCCTTGCGGGACTCCAGCTTATATACCTTTGCAATAGGAGAATTCATTATTTATTTTTACTTTAAACGATCTAAAGCTTAAATAATTTTTCACAAGTTTTACTAAGTATGGAGGGAGGAATTTTTCATTGATTATCTTACTGACAAGGCCTGTGTGCCAGACCCTGTCAAAAGCTTTTTCAATACCTAAGAAAATATCACTTATAGACTGTTGGTTTCCAATACCCATGGCAATTTTTGCAGATACTCTAAGGAGCTGGTGGCAGGGGGAAAGCCCTTCCCTAAACCCAAATTGCTGTGGAATGATGATTTGTTTTGCTGTATCATGCTCCTGAAGATTTTGCAAGATTTTTTCTGCCAGTTTGGCTAATGTGAGCAGAAGTGAGATGGGTCTATAGCTGGTTACTTCTCTGTGATTTTTTCCAGGTTTCCTAATTGGGACAGTTATTGCTTCTTTCCACTTTTAGGGGAAATATGATAATCTAAGGATGTCATTTATAATTTCCGTTATAGAGCAAATTGCAATAACTGGTAGTTGTTTCACTATTTTATTAATAATTTGATCATTACCTGAACTTTTTTAAAATTTAAGTTATGAAATTTCAAGTTCTAAGAGTGCAGCATTAATTTGTTTTATTTCTTGGTCACTGTGTTCAATGTTTTAAATGTAGGTGCTAACATACATTTCAATTTTTTCTTCGTGTTCCTTGTTTAAAATGTTGTTTAACTTGAATTGGTTTTCTAAACTATTTGCTATTACCTCAGTTTTCTTTGCATTTTCATATTCCAGTGTAGCACCGTTTTTGATTGGGGGTATGGTAGATTTTTCATTTTTCATTCTGCTGACCGCTCTTCAAAACGAACCGTCTTGGACATTTAAGTTGGATAAATAATCATTCCAATTTTTATTATTAAAGTCTAGTATTTCTTTTTTAATTTTAGTTTTGAGAGAGTTTATTTTATTTCAGGGTGTTTGTGCCTATTGTATAGCTTTCTTAGTTTATTTCTTTCCTTTATTAATGTGGCTATCGTGTCAGTGGCCTTTATTAGTGTTGTGTTTAACTATTTTACTGTGTTCTGTTCCTTTTATGATTAAATTTGTAATGTTTTCAACTTTTTTATCAATATCATTTACAGATGAGGCCTCAGTTAGTTCATTAAAATTTATATTATTGTTTATGTAGTTTCTAAATTTTTACCAATTTGTAGTGATTTTGACGTTATGCGAATATTTCACATTTATATTTCGAAGATAGGCTACAACTGGATAATGATCAGAATTAAATTCATCAATTGTGGTGATTGTGGAAGGATTCGGAATGTCTCTTAGCAACATCAAGTAAATGTAATTTCCATAGCGGTACCCATAGTGGGTTGGTTTATCTGGTTTCTGCAATCTCACGTGTGTTATCAATAAGTGATTTGATACGCATTCCGTTCTTATTATGATAGTTGCATCCCCAATCAGGATTCTTTGCATTGAAATTTCCAACCATAACTATTTTGTTGTTAAGGGATAACAAATTTTCGAGGTCCACAGTTAATAAATTGTGACCTTCAGGGCGTATGTAAATGGAACAGATAACAATATCTACATTTTCCTGGTGTATTTTTATTAGAGTGGCCTGCACATAATAAAGTCTGGGAGTGGGAATTTTAGTATGCTTAATTTTTGAACGTACTAATATAGCAGTACCACCCGCTTTCGATGTATTGTCATTTCTATTAATATCATAATTTGGAATGTTGAAATTCGATTTAGAGTTATGTTTAGTTTCTTCTAGTAGTATGACATCTGAGTTGTGGTTATAAATTAAGTTTAGTAATTCTGCACGTTTTCCATTTAGTCCATTTGCGTTCCAAAACATTAGTTTTAAATTATTATATCTAGGGCTTTAAACAATAAATGCATTTTTTCTATTGGATGGGCTGCCTTTTCCATTAGGGGAATTGAAGCCAACAATGTTATATGTGCTTGAAAGATTATGTTTATTTATTTAATCAATTTTAGCACTTTCTGAAAATTGTCTATTCCTTCAATACTTGGTATGGGGATGAGGGTGAGTTGCTGAATTTATTGGTTCCTGCTGTAATACTGGCAAAGGAACTTTCTTTTCTAACATAATTTTGCTTATTACTATTGTTATTCTGCTGCTGTTTGTTTTTGTTGCTTGGATTTGCTGACACATTCCATAAGATGCTGTATGCTCACAACCACAGTTACAGCACTTTGGCTTATCAATTTTCTTGTGAGGGCATTCCTTAGACATATGTTTACTTCCACATTTGACACAATTGGGTTTAAGAAATCATGCAGAAGAATTATGCCCTAACATTGGATGGGTTGTTTATTTAAAAATTTTTCAGTTTTTATCTTAATGTTTAGGACTTCAGTAACTTCGAAAATTTTCGGTGCAATATCATTACTGTTTACTGTGATAAGAAAGCAAGCAATTGGCTCAAATTTCTAACTTTTGTCGTCACAGTAACATTGGCAACACCAAAGTCCAATTCTTCTAATTCCTCTTTTATTATTTCAGAGGGTGGGCATGGTGGAATTCCCTTAAAAACTGCCTTTATAGGTTTTTCTGTTTGATGTTTAAAAAATAAACATTCAATGTTATTTGTTAAAAATCTGGTTATTGCTCTGTGAGCTTCACTACTGTTTGGGGAAATTTTTAGCTATTCCCCACTTAACTTGGCATTTAAGTCTTTATCTATATCACTTTTTAAATTTTTTAATAAAATATTATAATTATTTTCAAATTTCACAAAAGTGGGGGGTATTCTACTTTCGCAATTACATTACTTTGATTATTATGCATTATCACATTATCATTAGTAGTCATATTATTTAACTTATTAAATTTGTTATTTATATCCATTGGATTTTTTTCAATAATTTTAACTTTACTATTGGCAGTCTTTTTTGATTTGATGAAGCCCTCATCATCAGTTTCTAGATGTTTTTGTCGTTTGTTTGGGGTTCTTGTGATTCCACTACTACTACTAGGCATGCATAACATATTATTATCTACAATTAGGGCCACCATATTACACATATTATTTACAGTATTATTAATATTATTGCAATTAGTAGTATTTACATCATTACTTATATTTACATTATTATTATGTACAGAAGCAATTGATTTATTTTCAGTTATAGCAGTACCATTATTTTTTATGTGTTTATTTACAACACTATCAATATCAGAACATTGCTCTTCACTATCAGAAGATACAATTACTGATTTTTATTTAGGTCCTAAATCTACTTTATCATTATTCTTTTTATTATTACAATCAAACATTCTCAATCTTTGTTTTTACCTTTAGACATTTTTTTAGATTGCTTAGTTTTAATAATAGGTTCAATTTTACTATTAAAATTTACTAACACATTACTACTACTATTATTATCAAGAGCATCATGTAAATTACAGTTAGATATTAAACAGTATCCCAACTGGAAGTACTTACCCCTGATTTCTTGTGTTGTCATGAACGCCTGTTGATATAGTCCATTATGATGTATCCAAATAGAGTTTTTGTTGTATTCCGTGTCCATTTGTTCAATTTTTTGCATTATAGGCCTCTGGGTATCCGCGAAGATGGTAAGCAGTCTACGATACTTTGCGAGTTCACATATTCTATCCATCTTTCCATCTTGGTAATAGGCACTGAGGGGTCCATGGCGAGGTATTAGTCCAGTTTTGGCACAAATGCTTTCATTAAAGTCACAAAGTCCGTATTCAGTCCATTAGTACTAGAGTACTCCACTGAAACTCCACATCTAAACAGTCCTTCACGTTTTTCCAGTTTGTAATCCATGCGTTGGTGGCCCTCAGAAGGGCCTTTTTTTGACGAAGAGTTCGATTCCAGGTCCGTTCTAACGGGAGAAGCACTATAGTCCATATGCATTTGCATAAGTCCATTTGTCCATGTCGGCATTAGAATCCATAACTCCAGCATTCGCAGCGGCCTGAGCATAGTCATGATCTATTCCTCAGGATTGCTGGTTACGGTGATCGGGAGGTCGGGCTTCCACGCCACCGCCGGCGGTCATCGGAGGGGTAGTTGGAGCGAGCAAAAGGGAAAATTACAAACCGGTTTCAGGAGCTAGGAGAAAGCACGTCTTATGATCAATTTTTATCATGCGGACAGTCCATAGATGTGTATTAATCACCACACATTACACAATTGAGTTTCAGGAAACAAGTTGGCGAATTATGGCCTGGTAGTTGTAACACTGCACAAGTCTATATTTGACATATGTCTCTATTTTTATAATCACATTCATTGCTTCCTTAACCTCAAATATTTTTGTCCCAATCTGGTATATATTGCGTATAAAAATTGCGAAATATAAACAAGAAAATAAGTCTTTCCTTATATTTAAAAAAATGTGATATATTTGAAAAAGAATGTTAAATACTGAATAAATATGCCACGATTTTTGATTTTCTCAACTCATTTGTTTTATTAACCGAAACAAAATAAATGCACAAGCGTATTTTATTCCCCAATATAAATTCCTTATCGGCCGTATTCACCGTCAACCTTGACCGCTAGGTACGACCGAAATCCCGGGTCAATGCTGAAATGGTATTCAGCATCAACTTCAGAAGGAGTAACTGACGCGAAAATCTGGCTCTACATTTAAGAACCGTGCCTTCCTATTCATAAAGGTTAAATCTTACCGCGCATGTCAAATTTGTATATACGATAAGTGATCATGGGCATTACTTTTTAAATCTTGTGTACTGTTTTAATGTTTACTATTTGTGAAACAAATTTCAAATGTGTTCTAATTTAACGATAATTATTTTATACACTAATTTATATTATAATCTGCAAAGCTTATAGTTTCTTGAGAACTAGAACTTTGTTATCAGAACATTAGACGTAAAAAAGAAACCAGAAAGACAATGAAATGGAAATCCACTAGCGAAATCTCTTGACGAAAATTTTGGCCAGCCCTGGAATATAAGAATATCCCCAAGATTTAGAACAAAACTCTATTTCAAATGGAGAGATATTTTTCTAGAGGTGTACGGACAAATCTGTCACCACTTCTCTCTGGCTTGTAATTTGTGATATAGCAAAGGTAAGTCAATCAACAATTTCAAAAGTGATCTCCAAAATAAGCAAAGCTATTGCATTTTTGCGACGGCATTATATTTAAATTTTACTGATAACATTGTCTTCACTCCTTCGTCTTTTATTGTTAAAATGTTTAATAAAAGAAATATTTAATTTGCAAAAACATTCATGATCCTTTTGGATTAATATATGTGAGTCTAAAAAAGATTTAATACATAAAAGAGTAAATTAAGGGAGGAGCCTGTTTTTTTTTTTATATATATCTAGTTAAATTATACAGAATTACATGAAAATATGCGGGTTCTTAATTCTATTTTAAACTTTGTTACTTATGTATTATCCTGACAACCATTTCCGTAAAAAAAAATTGTCCCCAAATTTTTTAGCTTAGCCACTATGTACATTTATTTAAACTTTACTTTTAATGACTACAAACTTTAAATTTATTATTAAAACTTGGAAATTTTTATTTAAAAAAAATTTTCTACTATTTATTTATTGAAGCTATAAATTAATACCTCTTTTCTCCTTCAAATGTTGAAAAAATGATAATAACTGGTATTATTTGACAGCACATTTTTATCAAATACAATTATGTATCAGGATAATATATTAGTACAGTTAATTCATATTTAATTCTCTCAGAACTTATTGAAATTTAAAAAGAAAAACTTTTTAGCATTTTTTTTAAGATTCAACTATTACGTTTCCTTGCAGATCAATGAAAAATTTTTTCACATAGTTCAATTTCCCAGTGTGATTGGAAGTATTGATTGTACACATATAGCAATCCTCTCATGCGAGGTAATTGATGCAGAAAGGTTTCGTAACAAAAAAGGTATATTTTCAAATTGTGTGCAATAATTGCATCAGTAGACTTATTAGCTGTACAAAATGTTGTGTTAAAATGACTTGTAAGTACCCATAACAATACTGTTCTAAAGAATGAGATATGATTTTTGAATTGATGCAATCCACTATATACAGCAGGTACCATCCCTTGGGTGACAGTAGCTATCTCTGTAAGCCATATTTACTTACTTCTGTAAATTAGCCCACAATGCAAGAATTATGGTGAGTTTTTAATTCTCATGTTGTCAAGAAATAAATTCCACAAATTTTTCAGGAGTCTTAATAAATTCTTCCATGATGTGTCTATAGTAACATGATGAATATATTTTGATTTTAAGGCTATGTATATATAATTAAGTGCAATATTTTTCAATCACATCAATAAATGATGTTTTCAAAATTTATTATAAAAAAACTAGGCTTGACTATGAAACAGTAATCAACTAGCATTATTAGTAAGTAGCGTTACACTAAGTAGTAGTATTATTGTCTAATTGATAATAAGTTTGCAGAGAGTATAAGAGAATCAACATTAATCATTAATTTAATTAAAGCAAATTTTAATACCATTTCTTAATCATACAGTTAATTTGATTACTTTAAACTCATCTATAAAGATAAATAATTCTTTTTTAGCAGAATTATATTTAGATTTGTACATTTTATATGCCTGTTAATATATTAATTTTAGACTCAGGTGACAGAATGTTGCTATGTTATGCTTTTTATTGACTTCTTTAATATACTAAATACAATTCATAAACTTAGAACTATGGAAAAAAATTTACTAACATGAGTCTTGCAGTAATTGTCAATATTTGAAAAATTGTCCTTGTCAGATTGATGATATTGAGATTAGTATTTAGTCAACAACTTTAATTTGTTTTCGTAGAAGTGTACACCTGGTATTCTTTACTATTTTGATGCCAAGATGTGACTAGCATTATGGACACTATAGAAAATCTAAACTGAGATAAATTAAATTTCATCATCAAATCAAGGGGTACCTTATTCGACACTGAATCAGTGTAAATTGGTTCTTTCTGAATGGTAACAAACATGAAAAATGGGTACTTATATATTATCCTGTAGACATTTTCCCTCATAAAAATATTTTAAAGAATTTTAATATATTTTTTTCAAAATTTGAAGGAAATTCCAAATATCTTACTTATATTTTCATTTTAACAAATAGTTGAAAATTTTATTTGCAATTTATCAGCGAATTTATATAACCAAATAAAATTACTAACCATATTTTTTTGATTTTATCACAATTCCAATGTGTAATAATGTGCAATGGAATCAAATATTATAAAATGAATTTCATACACTAATCACAAATTTAAACTGAAAATTAGAATTCTAAATATAAGACATTTTAAATGTTACATTAATTGTAGTACTTTATTGTGTCAAATATGATTCACATTAATTATAATTTTTTTTTACTTTTGATGAAACATTTGTCGTGAACTACTCGTGAGGGCCAGTTTTCATATCAAAGCATATTTTTTTTTTTATTCACTGACATATATATGTTATTGTTATGTTGAGATGGTAATGAAGCTTTGCTTAAAAAATTCTGACATTTGCAGTTTCTTGTTATGTGTTAAAGTAAAAAAAAATGTCTGTGCATAAACAAAGTAGAAAAATTATTTTTTGCTAATGAATTGGCTATTTTTTTAAAAAAAAAAGTTAGTGATTTAATTATAATCTGTTTGTGTCCTACAATATTTTTAGAATTATATATACTTAAAAATTTTTATTTTCTATTTGATTACTTAAATATAATTTTCTGTATTTGAAGGGATTGCTAAAATTTTTACTTTTGAACATATAACATTGTAAAAATTTACAAAGATGTTTTAAAATTACTTTCATCATACATTTTTTAAAAAAACTAATCTTTTAATAATTGAAGGTTTTCCTTGTCAAAGTGCTCTGAATTTAGGAATATGTAAAGTATTTCATTTTTGTAGACACCGTATACACTTATTTAACATATACTAATTAATATGCTATTGTATTCCTTATCTCTATTATTTGTACATAATTTTAACTACATCCAACTATTCTTGACCTTTATAAGAATTAAATTTTTTTCACCGTGTTTTTATCTTGCAAAATTTAATTTTGAATTGTGAATTTAACATCTACATATTTCTATTTTGTGTATGTTGAAGTTACTATTGCTATTTCATATATCATACTAAACAAATAATGAAATTATTCTTTTCATATATTTATTAATATTAGCAAAGATAAATACATAATACAATATTGAATATTTTAAGAGTTTTATTAGATATATCAGAGATAACTTCTCATTTAACTAAATGCCTTATTTTGCTTGAGTTGCTGTTATACATTTTTAAAGTGATTCTGTGAAGTAAGGTATTTGGTTTTGTCATTCATAAAAAATGGAGCAAAGATTAATTTAAATTACAAGTTTTGACTTTCTTAACTATTTTGAAAGATAAATAAAAAAATTTTAATTGAATTTTTTATGTTTATAATATATGCAAATTTTGATTTCTTCATGATTTTTGGAAAAAATAGTGTTTATTGAATTTGATTTATTGCATTGCAAACTATTCTTAAGTTACATATCAGACTATATTTGAAATAATTCCTACATGTAGTTTGAAAGGATATTGTATTTTAATGTTTATATTTAAGCAAAAGAATAATGTTAATTATTTGGTATGCAAAATTATTTCCTGTTAAAAAATTTATTCGGTTTAAATATATAGTAAATTACACATAGAAATTATTTAACATAAAAATATTTATAAAATTTAATTTTATTGGAAAAATTATTTCTTGTTGAGAATAATAGTAAAATATATCAAAGTTTGTGCACTATAAAATATAAGCATTAGAAGATTTAAAATAAAAAAATAGGGTAATAAATTTTCTAATTCTGTAATCATGCCTATAATAATAAGTGAAATAAATATTTAAAAAGAAAAAGTTTCGAAATGCATTTGATTTTGGGTCAACAAGTGTACCTTTCACGAAAGTAATTAGGTTCTATTCTGCATGACATATTACTAAGTTTTTAATCACGTGATTAATTTGACCAATGAACGATCACATTTGACTCGTGGATTAAACAACTATTTGTTCAACGACAATCGCTATCAGGTAATAGCAATTTCTAATTCTTCGGTTCCGGTTGCTATCTTGTGGTGTTTGAACTTCCGGTAACCTCTTGGTCAAGGTTAATGGTGAATACGAGGGTAAATCCTACCACGATCTCATTATTCATCCATGTGTATCGATATATCAATGCCATTCTTACTTGCAGTTAGCTCTTTTGTACTTTTTACATTCAGTAAAGTAAATTGTAACTACTCTGATTACTTTGAAACGGGCACGTTTGCACATACTGTCTGATTACTTTGGAATAGTCACGTACGCTCTTACAAGCTCTGTCATTAGCTCTTCTGTTTTAACTGTTACTGATTACTTAGAAAGTTGTCAAGTACATTGTACCTGCAAATGTCTGAGAATACTGAAGCTCGCGCTTACTTTTTTTCTGGAAGTACCGAGAATTTTGGAAAAGAATGTGATGATTGCAGGTTGTTACATTCAAGTACTGATTACAAAATACTGGTTACAGGTATTTCTTTCCATCCCTAGCTTCTTGGGAAATTCTAAGCAAAATAGTTATTTTTTACTTAGTTCAATTTTTTTAATCATAGTAAAAAAAAAAAAGGGGGATATTTCCGTAAGCAGATCTGTGGCGCAAAATGCTTCGCCAAGATGAACTATTGGCATATTCACTACCGATACCTATGTATAGTAAACCTAAGCTTGTCCAACACCTCCTTGTTGGATAAGCACTCAAAGAGGCGTGGTGATATTTAACTCTTAAAAATAGCCTTTCATCTTAACTGGTTTGTAAAAGCTTTACGGGAATGGAAAGCGAAACTTAATGGAGAAAATTAAGAATTACTTTAAAGAAAAAAATGAAAACAAATTTATCTTTTTTAAATATTCCCATATATAAATCTAATTTTTTATTCTAAAGATGAGTTTATCTAATTTTTGTTAGATTTTTTTTTCCTATGTCTTCAAAGTGTTTTAATATAACCAAAATTTATATTAATTTTGTATTCATATAAAAAATTTTATAGATTTTTATATTCTTTATATATCAAATAATTTCGTCATATATAATAAGCTTAAAGGTTTATATAAATCACCACCATTATACATGACTAATTTTATTGGGAATTACTTTTAAAATAGGAGGATCAGAAATTATTTTTTCTGTTTCAGCAGTTAATAATCCATTATGCATAACATTTGTCAGTGGAATATTTTTTTCGTTTTGCTACCTGTTTCAATAAGATGAAATTCTTTTCCTGGAGATCATGGATATATTAATAAACATATCTCTGAAATTTTTGAAATTCAATTCCAGCTTTATGCCTGCTGTTAAATAATTGAAATTAATCAAGCTTAGAGATTTATTATTCAAATCATTTATAAAGATGTAGATTAATTTCTTTTTAGAAAGATAGCAACAATAATCTAAACCACAACATTGTTAATGTTCAACACAATTAAAAAGTATTAAATGCGTAAGATAAAACTTATACTTTATTTTGTCATAAAACCAGAAGTACCCAATTAAATTTATTATGTATCGCAAACGTTATATAGTTAATATTGTCATTTACCACATCTCAAATAGTAGTACTCATTATTTTTGTTTTTAAGGAAATTTAAATCCCTATCAGATGATTTTCTAAGCAGTTGTCTTATAAGAAACATTTTACAGTGATTAAGAAATTGAATACTTATAACTAGATATTAAATAATGCAATTATAAAGGAATGATTTAAGATAAAAATTTGACAATGGAACATCTCAATAATTAGTGAAAAACTACAATAATTTTAATGCTTTCTTTCTAATTCACTTACAATATATATGTGTATAAACTACTTATAAAATACGAACATGTATGAATTAAATTTGTTAGTTAAAACCAAGAAAATATACAAATCCCATGTTTAAATTTCTCAGAAATTGTAGAAAATCTAAATTTTTAAACTTTTTATTATAGTTTATATTTTATGCAATAATTAAAATGTATATTGAAATATATAATATTGTGATCACCACAAATAATAATAACTTCAGTATGAGATTATTTATGAACTGCTCTTTTGCATTAATCCTTTCCTCCACGTTATTTTAAAATGCAGAAATTAATTTTACAAAAATAAAAATATTAAAAAAAATTTCGTCAATCAACTTGATTGATCTAAGGAGTTTAAAGGACATGATGGGATATTATGACTATTATTCTTCAAAATTTATGGGGAAGAGGACATTATATAATAATTATTTGTTGGCAATTGTGTTACTCCAAATATAAAAACTATTACTCATGAATATTTCAATCACATAATTTTTAATCATTTTCATTTGTAATCTCCGATGTAATGAAAATCTTATTAAAGCTTAGACCATTAAAATAATTATGTTGGAAATTTGTAATTTCTGTGCGAATTAAAAATCATCAGTATAATGGCTTTTTTATTTTGTGAATTCATTATATTGATTTTTTTTTTATATATTTTATTAAATATTTCTCAAGCTTTATGCATGGATTGAATCTCAATTCTTCCTGCATACCTTAAGAAACGCGTCTCGTCTCTATTATGCAATATAATCATGTTTACATAACATTAATTACTCTTAAACAAAATAAAGTTGCAATTATTTACTCTTAAGCAAAAGTTGCAATTATTTATTAAATTAATATAGTAATAACTATGGAGATTCAAGTGTCCGCTTACTTTTGCTTTGTGGAGGAAAATGTAAAAAGTGATCGAAAATACTCTGTTATAATTAAAGTATCCCCGAATAAGTATTTGACAACATTTTAATATATTTTCAATAACAGCACGGTAGTGCATTATTTTTCAGTGCATATTTTAAGCTAAATTAATTTTTTTAATACGTAAAAACAAAAATTAGGTTAAACAGTCATATATAAGTGAAATGTTATATAAAAAGTCGTGAAGTTCTTATATAGAATGTAACTGAATTCACTATAATTTTTTGAAGCATTCTTGCACATATTCCTGCCAATTAGACAACGGCATATCAAAATCTGATGGTATCGGGTGCGGAGCTATATTTTGACACTCCTTAATTTAAAAAAAAATTTCATTTGACCGTAAGAAAGACATGCATCCAAAGACTAAAAATAAGGCCTTAATTTTTATTTATTTATTTATTTATTTATTTTTAAGAGTGAAGGGATTGAGCCATCTGTTTCAAAAAACACGGTCTTGCGATTTAATTATCATTGTGAACCCTTTTCAAAGTACTTTGACATCGCATTGATAACCGCTGTTTAAAGGCTAGTCTAGGATACACTGCTTATTCGGGCTATGTTATTGATATAAAAAATAAAGACTCTTAGACTGATCTTCCTGATCACAAATTTATATAATTTTGATATGTCTAATTACAATCTTTTGTTTTCAAAACCGATTTTCACAAGCAATTCAATCTGATTTCGCATCGCCATTCATAAGATGCCTGATTTATAAAACTCTTTGACTTCACTAATTTCACTATATTCCAATTTTAAATAAATTATTTTTTTTCCGGAATGAATGCGTATAGATGTTTGACATTCTTAAAATCCTTGAAAAACGTATTAAAAAAAGAATTCATTCACAAATCCAACTATTTTACGTAAATGAAAAAAAATATATCTTTACGACGAATACTGTTGAATTCCTTGAAAAATAGGCATAACAATTTAATACCATTATCAAAATAATTTAAATTCATTCATAATTTAATTCATTTATAATTAAAAGTAACTTATGCGAACAGCATTTGTACTTATACATTTTGATAAAGACGATATTTTTAATTCTAAATGTAATAAGTTTATTTTTTAATAGTGACATTATGACCCTAATACATCTGATAAATTTTAATAATTTATCGTTCCCTTTCAATTTTAATAATTTGTTGTCAAAACATGCATATTTCACTCATTGAATTTTCTGCTTCCAAATTGTTGAAAGCATATTAAAGTGAACAATTTTTACATCATTATACTACTACAAACCCATTTTTTGATCACTTATTATTCATGTTTTAAAATCCGATTGATAAATATATCAAATTTTCTAATTTTTCGCTTTATGTTGAGGTCTTCGATTTTCACTGAACTTTTATGACATAATATATACATAGATGAATTAAATAAAGTAAATCTAAGTTTTTTTCGTTAAGAAACGTACATTGATATTATATATATATATATATATATATATATATATATATATATATATATATATATATATATATATATATATATATATATGGATTATGGCTCATTTTAAATGCAAGGAGCGCATAACAACATTAATAAGATGGAATTATCTTTCTCTTAATTTCAACTACTGGCTGTTTAAAACGGTGATTGGACGCTTTTCTTAACATTTTAAAATGGGCATTTGATATTTTTTTTTTTTTTTTTTTTTTTTTTTTTGTTCAGGAGAAATTAGGAAAAAATTTAACTTTAGCTCATTTTAAATACAAGGAGCGCAGACCTCTTACATTTCCCTGAATTCATTATTCTTCATTATATTCTTTCAATTTATTTAAAACTCCAACTTTAAATTATGTTTCCTTTAAAAACAAAGCTGTCAAACGACGATTTTTTTAAAGTTGTACATTGCTCCCCCCCCCCTTTCACAATGCTTACATAGTTATCTTTTCAATATCTAATTATTTATTGTTTGTATAAATTTAGAGCACGATTTTGCAGCTATATCTAATGAAAATTATAAGATATGTTAACTAAAAATATTGTGAAATAACATTGCTAAAAGTTAGAATTTATATATATATAAAAAAATTTAAATAGTGATTAAATAATCCTTGTTAATGATTTAAAAGCTAAACTGAAAAATCATCTGATAGTTTTTCATCTTAAAGCAATAAAATTAGAAATATTTAAGAAAGAATTATTTGTTGTTTGGTCTATTTTGAAATTTGTAAAGAAATATAAAGAGAACTCAACAAGACCTTTCTTTTCTTTTCATGGTATTGAATTAAATGATACTGAAATTAAAATTTTCTTTACTAAACGATTTTATTATTGCATTTAGAATTTATTAATACTAATATTAATTGCAAAAAAGGACAGTGTTCAATTTAGTTGATAGTTGTTTAATCTTGAATTGAATTTGAAAAAATAATAATTTGATTCTTTGTAAGTCCACTTTAAGGAATATCATAATAAGAGTAAGTTCGCTAAACTACCTATTTTTAATGAAATCGAGTAACATGGCTAAAGAAAACGATCTTGAAAAGTATGGAAAAGGTAAAAATCAACAGAAATATGCATTTGATCAATTTATTCAGTTAACAACATGAATAAACACCCTTATTCCTTGAGAAATATTAAAATTATTCCTTATTTTCAAATTTGTTCAAAATTTGCTTTTTCAAAAATCAGTCAATAATTTCCTTTTTTAAGCATCGTAATATTTCTTTTCTATTAAAAACTAAAATTTTTTAACATTTAGATATCTGGATAATCGGGAGTTTACTGTCTCAAATATTCATAACAAGTATATAACTTATAATTAACAAGTATTGTGTGTGACCTAATTGATTAATTTAACCTAATTAATTACTTAAAATTTGAGTGCAAAATCTTCGAATTCAATTTTCTGAAGCATAAAATGTATTATTACAACAAATAAGAAACAAAATTTCCCTTGGCATATTTTGTGCTACATTTTCCTTGGCATTTATGAGAAATATATTTACTCTTCTTCTAAATTAAAAAACCCCTATACTAAATCTAGAACTCTTTATTTTGAAAATTAAATCATTGGAATAATGTTAGTCTTTTTATTCCCGCAATTTCTTGTTCGGAAAAAGCTCCTACTCCCGCGTGAGAGAACAGTACACACATACACATTTCTACCCCCCCCCTTTCCTCCTTAATGAAAGAGTGTCTTTTGCTCCCCGCTCTACTGTTACTCGAAGATTTCACCGTGACGAATCTATATTTTCCGAGAATGAATTCCCACGCGAAGTCAGCCATAACTTTCTGGAACAAGTGTTTACCATAAAATGTTAAACTTTTCGATGAACATTTGATTTTTTTTTTTCCTATGCATAATTTTGAAATATTAATAAAATTTGAAAGAAAATCTTTGCTACATATAATTTTTAACAACTAAATCTATGGAAAATTTATACGTTTCTCAAATAGAAAACTTTTGTTTTTCTTCCATTATACTTTAAATAATTTCAAGAAAATGATATTAGCCATTATTAATAAACCTTATAATATATTTAAAAACAAATTTTAGTCTACCAACTCCATATATTTAAATCTTTTTGCTAAGTTAAAAATTCTCATAACTTATTATATTATTCTCATAATTTATTTTTTATTTCATGTTTGATTTGTGAACTCATTTTGGTTTCGGAATAAATTTGAATTCATGGAATCTTGAAATGGCAAATTTATCCAAAAAAAAAAAAAATCCTGAAATTAATTTTCAAGATAAATAAATGAAAGAATTATATATGTGGTAAACTTCATTGGAGTAAGTTTAATCCTTAACCAGCAAAATGTGTTTTGAAAATGTACGATACTTTTAAAAAATCAAGTAAATATAATTGGCTTTTAAGAAACCTAATGTGCAATAAAATAGTTGAATGAGAACAATAATACTTCGAAAAGCAACATTAAAATCTAAATGTAAATAAGAATATTTTGCAAGCAAGAAAATCTATAATATCCAAATTTAGTAATTAAAACTTTTAAAATTTGAAATTTAGTAAACATTGAAAATAATCGCATTTAAAAATAATGACGACTTAGTTTTTAATACTCTAAATTTTTGCATTAAAAATAAATTCTATTTCTGTCACTTAAAGATATCACTTATTTTAAAGCTTGTTGATTTAGATTTATAAATCCAGTTTCACTTCGTGTGTTTCAGTGACTAATCAAGCAAAAAATTTTTCGTCGATGTGTTTGAAAAAAGTGTTGCGAAATCTATCATAATTTTTGTTGTAGAATAGAACTGCTGAATTGTGTTCCTTCTGGATCACTCAGCGATTTCTTATACTATTTATTCAAGATCTTTTTCTCTGAATACATTTCGAAATACACCTATAATCTATAATTCTAATAGTTAAAAACATATATTCTAATGTAGTATTTATTTCTTGAAAAAAGGAAAAAATATTTTAAAAAATATAAATAAAATAAAAAAAATTCTAAAATATTCTTTTAAATTTAAAATTGTAAAATTTTTGAAAAATAAAAATTTAATGAGCTAAATAGCGTAAAATTTCCAATATAAAAAACTTGTTTATTTTAAGTGAAATAAACATTTTGATATCGAGTAAAAGGCAACTGTGAGTTTCAAATTTCATTGCCATTCCCTTCAGAACATATAATATTTTCAATTTTATTTTCATTTAATTCTAGCAGAACATTTTTGTTGACATTGGATTAAAGGAATTTCACATTCTTTCATGAAAATATTGCACATTTTAAGGACAGTATAAACATAAATAATATCATAATCGGAAAAATCGAACAGTATTCTTTAGAGAAAATTTTAGATCATAGTGGATTCTCTATGAAAATATTATTCGATATATTGATTTATAAAGAACTATGTTATGATGGTGAAATCGTATAATAATTAATGTTGTCTCTTGAAAATTAATCCGGAAAAATTGATCAAATGCACGATATATTACTTTTTTTTTTGTTCTAGTATGTAATCAATGCAATAAAATTAAATGCTTATTATAGTGTACTAAAAATTTTCTACGAAATAAAAATGCACACGGCGATAATTGCTGCATATATTTTTATTACAACAGAAATTAAACATTTCGCATACATTACAAATGTGAAAGATTTATTCTCCTTTGCTTCTTTTTTTAGGAATATTTTGATTAAATATATCATACTTCCAATGAATTATATCACTACAAGAATAGCTAAATTCTACGGGAGGATTATAATTTTTCAAAGAAAACTTTAAAAATGACTTTTGAAGAATCAGATTTTTATCAATTCTTACATTTTTATATAATTCTAATAAAGATTTATCGTATAGTCATGTTTGTAATATCTTAACACACATACCTAGTAATTTTTGATAAATTTATTTACCAAAAATTTAATAAAATCTGCCACACAACATAATTTTTTTGCAAAACGGGAGACATCAAAAAACTGTTTTAATTCCAATCAATCAATAGCAGTCCATTTTAATTCACAGTTTTTTTGTTTTATTATTTTTTTATTCTCGACCTAAATTTGAAAATTTGTAAGCCATTTCTGTTCCTTCAGCAAGCAAAGAAGTATAAAAAAATATACATAGATAAAAAAAATGAAACATTTTACTCAGTATTTTATTCATGTTTCTATAGTTGAATTTTTTAAATTTAAAATTAATATATTTGTTATCTGCATTCGCATTATGGCCAAACCTAGTTAAGTGACTTTGATGAATTAACATATTTATTGTCATCCAAAAAAAAAAAAATCATTTAATCCAAATTTGTCATAGGAATCACCATTATTTGTAAAGTATTTTTTTAAATAATTTAGATGTTTTCTGATTTTTTCAACATTCAAATCCTCAAAATATGGAGTCATTAAATTTTTTTCGAAAAAAAAGTTAATATGAATATAATTTAAAAAAAAAATCTGTTCGAAATAAAGGACTAATTTTTTCTTAAAAAAAAATAAATAAAATCATTGTGCTCGGGTTTTTCGCCAAAATTCTTCACATTAGTTACTTTCAAATTTTAATACTTTCGGACCCCAACGTCCGGTTTCCTTCAACTCTGCGAACGAAATCTGATCTGAAGAATGTGGAGGGCTAGAAAGGGGGTTGAAATCCCTTGGTACAACTGCAGTCCCACAGCTGCGTTCTGAGAATTGACTTTCACAGGATGTTACTTTTACCGCCAGAAGGAAAAATATATCATTCCCATAAACCATCAATACATTTGGTATCTTTCAGCTGAAAATACTTTTTCAACATGCAAATTCAGGCAAAATTATCAATTTGTAAATAAAATAAAAAAATAAGAAGTCATACAGAACGAATTTAAAATATAATTAACAGCAATTTTTTCGTCAGTCTAATATAAATTTTTAAGTAATGCTAAATCATTACAATTTCTTAAATTTCTCATTAATTCAAAACCCCATCAAACATCATTTAAAAGTTATATAAAAATAAAAAGGAAATTTTCTCATTTTCAATAGTTCTGAATGTAATCACATGTTATAAAACACATTTTCATCAGCTATTTTATTAACAAGCACAAATGCGTTGAATTTTAAGTTTATGAAGTAAAAATAGTTTGTACATAAAATTTCATTTTTAATTCCAGCAACTGTTATAATTCATAATGATTGACTAAAATGACATAAAATAGTATTATCTTCTAAGATAAATTCGAAACTTTAGCAGTTAGCTAATAAGAGACAATTTTATTCAGTTTTAGGAAAGATTAATGTTACTATAAAAAACCTAGTTAGGCGTTGTGTCTAAGAATGACCATTGAGGGACACAAACATTTCATAAAAAGAAGTATGAATGCTTATTTATATAAAAATAAGAGAATTTATGTAACAGTGAGATATTCTTCTTTGCAAAAAATGTAAGTGTTGAAACACAACTATGTGGTGACAAAACAGAGGATTCCTATTACAGGATTATTTTATTAGAATTTCAAGCAAGTATAAATTAAATTTTTATTTAAACATCTTTATTCATATGATTGAAATTTATCAAACTATATTTGTAATGAAAGTATGTCAAACTTTAGGTTGAATTTTTATAAGGCGGCAATGTTAATCAATTGTATCATTCTGTTAAATATGTTAATATTTCTTAAGGTTGGTTTGTTTGTCGCTCAACGGTCATTTTTTGCGCACGAGGGCTAGTTAGACCGGGACCTACGGTTTAAAATGGATTCTGAACTGCTACAAACATCCATGCCCAAGGTGAGATTCGAACCCACGAACTGTTGAAACGAAGGCAAGAGGGCTAACCATTCGGCTGCCAGCTCGGCTAATATTTCTTAAACTAAGTTTAAAAAATGCCAACATATTGAACAATGACTAATTTACAACTAAATAAGGCTCATCTTTTCTAAGAGAAAATATAAAATCAAATATTTTAACTTTAACTTTATTTTGCTAGTAAATATAAATTTTAAAGTCAAATTTCTCTAAGAAATTTATCATGAATCACATGCATTAAAAATATTGAATAAATAGTATATATAATATTTTGTATTATATCTCAAAAACTGATTTAATTTTGTTACTTGAATTCATATAAGAAACTACGACTTTTTAAATTATTGATTTATTTTTTATTATTAAGGTAAGATTAGAGTATGTTAAATTATGAAGCAAATACACTATTTATTGAAGTTCACTCTCTCAAATATTTAAATTGAATAAGAAACTTTTCTAGGAAACAATAAACAAAACTTCAATTTATATGATGAAAATTAAATAAGCTGTTATTAAATAATTTATTAATAACTTGTTGAAAAATATTTAATTTAAGAATTTAACTGTGAAACTTTTCACTAGTTTATAAATTACTGTTACTAATTTTAATTTGTAGTACATGAATAGTAATTTAGTTAAGTGTATTTAAATAACATAATGATTCCGATTTATTTATGATATGTATGTAGACAAGTATAACTCATTTATAGAAAACAAAGTGCAAAAGTATTATAATGAAATTACTTAAAAAATAAAAATTTAAATTCTCAATATTTTATTGAAGTCTACATTATATCCAATAATGAAGATGCACACGATGAAATGTACAATAATTTTTAAACTCTCATTTGTGTGCAGAACTAACAGTCATTCATATATGTAATAGATTCTACATACATTATATAACAAAAATAATAGTTATCAAAACTGGAAAGCTCTTTTCTTGGTTCCAATTACTTGTCATCTAATAAAAATAAATACGAAAAATTATAAAATAACAATTGAAATTAAAAAGACCTAAAATTCAGCAACTAAAATTTAAAAAAAAAAAAAAAAAAAAAAAAAAAAAAACACTTCAAAAGCAATCTTGGAATTTAAAAAGTATTCTATTATTTTATAAGAAATTCCCTTCCAAAACGTCATTAACTCCGCCTAGTTGTAAACATAACGTCATCAACCCCTCCTCTTTGCTTGACGACATCTGTAATCAATAAGCAATCTTGTTAAGGTGCTACAGCACCATAACAAGATTGCTATCATCCTCTTGGCATCCTATTTGGCTAGGAATTTGGCGTAGAATCGGAGCAGTTCTGCTTACGGAAATATCCCCCCCCAAAAAAAATACAAATACCTCTCAAGTATTAAGTACATTTGCAATTATTATTTTATTAATAGTCAAAAGGCGAGTGAAAAACTGCACTACCGTCACAGCTCGCCAAGCGCAAAGTATCGCCAAATATTGTAATATTTGCTGAATTTTTCCTTGCTAAATTAATTAAGAAAAAACGATGTATTCCCAAATGTAGCAATAGAATGTCTGGCCTTTGCACATGCGCTTAACGCGTGCACACAGTTTGAATTTTCGCCATTTTCATTTTTGAAATCTCTTTGGATTTAAAGAGTCTGAATTGAAATCCTGTCTTTTATTGTGACTTTTTTTAAATTTCAATTTGGATGCGCCTATCATTATATTCTGTCTTTTATATTCGTTTTGGATTTCCCTTTGCATGTAGAGCACCAGAAAAAAAGTGAAGGTAAGGATTATATTCTAATTACTTTCTGCTGACATAGATTTCCTAGAATTGTACTTAAATTATTTGAATTTTCAGTCATGGACGAAACGAACAAATTGTTCCATTTTTCAAATCATTCCCCATTTCTTTTCATAAATTATTAGTTTTCGCAGAAATTGTTAAAATTAGGAATTTCATGAAACGATATTTTTGTATAAACTGTAATATTAGAATAAATTAATGGGTCATTTTAATGTAAATAGCAGACGTAATATATAAAATTGTTAAACTAAACTTCAATTTTTTTTTTTTTTGTTATGTCCTAATGATTTGTAGCAATCTATCTTAAATCACTGGATTGATCAAACTTATTATATTAAATATTAGAAAATTAATTGAGTTTGGAAATTTTATTTTTAAGTAGATGTTACTAAATGTAATTTTCCTCACCATCTCTAAGATGTTTATTTTTATCAAATATGTCTATTTTCATTGGATTTTATAAACAATTTTCATCTTTTGGTGGCTGTCCTTTAATACCTTTTTAACACATTAATATCATCATAGAATATCCCTTTCTCCTGTTTTGAGCAATAACACAACATTATCAAACCAAGTACATGTATTCCAGTTTTTTTTTCACAAATTATTGACAATTTATGTTCTCTTTAATAATTATTCATTAATTTAAGTTCAGTATCCCCATGAATGATTTCTCGCCAAATCTGACGCCCTTTGTTTTGATCGTAGTGTTGCCGACTTCCGTTTTTGTAATATTGCCAAATTCAATTTTCGTTATTCTTTTTTGCCAGTATTCCTTTTTCTCGTGTTTTAAATAATTTTTACGTTAGATATGTTTTTTTTTTCAGTGGCAAAAGCTATTTAAGTTTACTTCAAGTTTTTTTTCTTCTAGAACTTTCTTCGTTTTACGTTTCTATTGCAATTGGAAGCCATTTGTCTTCTGTTTGCTGTTTGTGCAAATAGGGATTTCCCCCCAGTTGTGTTTCGTTGTCGCTAGCTTCCGATCATCGTAAATTTTTCTTTTTTACAATTTCTTTTACATTATTTCTTTTTATTTGATTATTCATTTATTTTATTTAAATTCTATTGCTTACATGTATTTTTTTTATTGTATTCATTTTTCATCTTTATTTACATGAAAAATATTTTTTTAAATGCATTTTGTTTTTTTTTATTTTTTTTAAAATTTTAAAAAATGTATATATTTTAAAAAATCATTTTGCACGCTTTTTTAAATTTTATAAAGCGTATATATTTAGAAAAATAATTTTTGCATGCTTTTATTTTATTTTATTTATTTTTTATCACTGAAATGTGACTCTGGTGATAACGAATCAAATGTTGAAATAAATATATCAATCGGCATATCAGCTGAACTTCATATCGAGTAAGTCCATCTTTTATATTTATTTCCCTTTTTAAATTTTCTAAAATGCTCATTTTTCGATCTAACTTCCGGAAATTTCCCATGTAAATAAACATGCGCTTAGCTTGGCGACGAAAAAAATTCTCCTCGTTCGCCAATATATGGAGATACTGAACGATTTTCTGAGCACTTCTCATAGATAGTGGGCTATAATCACGTGGCACAAAAGGTAAAATTTGGAAAACAGCCAAGAATTCACCCTACAACCATGTGTGCAAAAGCATGCTTTCAATCGTTGAACTTTCACTATAAGTAGTGGTTTATTAATGCAGGTATGAGTGCTACTTTTGCTGTAGACCATTTTCTTTTACATATTAATTTACAAATAACACAAAAACTATTTTCCACTTATATCTTGTTACATTGACTGCAATTTGATCATTATGCAAAATATTTGATTCCTATGAAATTCTTTCCGTATGAAAAGATTAATTGTTGCGAACAATATAAAAAAGTACATACATAAAGTTTTGTATTTGCAGGTGTACCATTTTTTGAGTTAATGAACTTATTCCTTTTATGAATCTTAAAATAGTTGAGCGAACCTGTTAATAATACTTATACTATAGCTATAGCTATTAATATTCGTTTGTCATTTTAAGCTGGCTGAGCTGGCAGCCGAATGGTTAGCGCTCTTGCCTTTGGCTCAACAGTTCTTGGTTGGAATCCCACCTGGGGCATGGATGTTTGTAGTGGTTCGGAATTCACTTTAAACCGTAGGTCCCAGCCTCATTAGCCCTCGTGTGCAAAAAATGACCGTTGAGCGACAAACAAACAAAAGTCATTATAAGCTGATTAGCAGCAATGCTTTCTTAATTTGTTAGAAGAGTAATAATGAAAGTTTTCACTTACCCATGCAATAGAAATATCATAGCATGCCAAATTAATTTTGTGCTCAATAAATTGTGCAAAACAATGTGTAATAGAGCTGGATGTCCCATTTAATTTGTTTGCAATGGTGTAAAGGAGGATTACAGTAAACCATATTAATGTACACTTTGCGACCAATCTCGATATAAGAAAATCCCCAAATATAAGGACCTTAAATTTTGTGAGTGTTAATTATTTTATCAGGTAGTAGATTTACGAGTTTCATTCAGATAACATGTGTCAAAAACTATGCCCAGATTTAGAAAATAAATTTGGTAATTAAACTTAAGCTAAAATTTAAGAAAAAACACTGGTGCTGAAATTTTCCAGGGATATTGTATCAGATTTAGCTGTTATATTTCATTAAAAGAAACGTTTAATATTGGAAAAAGTTTCAACCAACAAAGTATTTTATAAATCTTTTTTACTTTCTCAGTTTTAATCATGAGTAACCCACCCAATTTTAATCATAAGTTAATCTTACATTGGGGGAGGTAAGGAAATATAATTTATTATCTATTATAACAAGAATATAAAAATGGCTTCTTTAACAAAGAAAGGATAAAAACAAATAGTTATTAGTGGACTGTGATTAATCAGAATGAAGCATCGTTTTCATTTAAGATCTTCAGATCTGATCAAAACCTCACAATGCAACATCAGAATGTTACCTGTAATACACAAAGAAGTGCAACCTAATTATATTTATCAACCAAGTTAATTTTCATAAATTAGAATTTCCCTGTCTTAAAGAAAATATTTTCCATAGAAGTTCTGTATGAACTTTAGAAATTAGTAATTGTGATGTGCTCAATGATGTTTGTTACTCTTTTTTTCTCTTTGTGGATACTAAAGAAAGTAAAGATTAATAATAAGTTAAAATTAGGTCTTTGATAAATCACAACAATAAATCAATTAAGATGTATTTAAATAGTCATTTATCAAATCCTGTTTCTACTTAAATAATTTTAGTTCACATAAGAAGAATGTAAATAGTTAAAAAACACTTATAACAAACATAGAATCTCAAAGTGTATTGCCATTTTTTTTGTTTTGTTTAACACTATTTAGGTAAAACCACATATAATGTGAAACTTCTTTATTATAATAAAGTGTAAAAATGTATACAAGATACACAATGACAGTAATGAGTACACAAGAAATGCAACACAGACGGCAAAATCAATGGGTAATACAGCAAATATGTCGTAGCATAAAACGTACAATCCAAACATCAAAATATGCCACATTTTGTTTTAGAGACAGGTGATAGCTAGTAAAAATTTATAAATTTAAAAGATAATATATATTATTATAATTATGAAGTTAAAATAAAAATTATGTTAATTAAAAAATGTCAAAAATTAAAGTATATAAAGAAGTACATAAAAACATCCAAGTTTATTAATAATAATGTAGTATAAAAATTTCATACTTTTGTAAAATATGGAAAACAGAATTATAAAAGTGAATTGTGTAAGGATTGACTGTACATTTACGGTGAACCTAATATTGAGAAAGGAATAAAAACAGCTCAAATGCATATATTAAATGCCTTATAAAGATAGAAACACTTCCTTTACATGTAGATTAAATTTTCGAGCTTCATAGGCAAAATATGTTACAGATATTTTTCTGTTTAACAAAGTATTATAAGCTGTAATATAGATTTGCTCAGTTTAATATATTTTTATAGCTAAAAGTTGAATATAATGAATAATTCCAAAAAAAAATCATCTATACTTATATCATATAAGATTACTTTGCAAAAATAAGAATCCGTAGAACATAAGTTTTAATTTCACATACTACAAATTTTTATATATTTTATAAATGTCTACTTAATTTCTGGACAAGTTGGACTCTTGATATGTGCAATATTCCAGAGCAACTCATTTATATTTACATCAAGTATATATGTATGTAGTAATAACTTAAAAAAAGTATTTCAGTTACAAAAGCGCTTATAGTTTTGTTACATTCAGAATATATTATAAATATTTTTAAATGAGAAACTTATATAATTAGCACCACCAAATACTTCACAAGTATTTCTCTAGAAAAGATATTAGCAAGTATGGAAATGAATTGTGCAATTTACAATTCATGTCACACATGTCGTAAGTAATCAAAAAGGATTTCATTTCTTTTTGTTCATATATATCTGACAATATTTCATAAGCTTCCTGGATTTCAGAAAACATTTCCTTTGCTATTGGATCTTTATAAGTAATAGGGTACCATGTACTGGATAAATTAAGGCACCTGATAGTAATTTCTTCTTGTGTAGCAGTCTTATTAAGGCCCAATACCTAATATATATAAATTGATAATATACATATATTAAATGCATTGTAAAAACATGAATTTTTTTATACAAATTTTAGCAACTTTTAGCTTGAAAAGTAAATAGAACAAATCTAACATTATATAACTTTTAATTTTGTCAGATATTTAAAAGTGACAGAAGAAATCAAATGATATGTAACTAAATTAAAATGTCTATAACACAATACCTATATAATAAATTTAATCTTATTTAAATATTAACTGTGAAATTATACATTTTAGTGTTTTGTGTAAAAAAGCAGGGAAACAATGTATGAAATTTTAATAAATTAAAATGCTACTTTTTTCTAAAATGTTTAAAATAAACATAAAATAATTTATGTACAAATCAGAAGTTGGGCATGTAATCCCAGAAAATGTATAAAGTAATTAGTAAATATGAATTTTAATTGGAAGTCGTGGATTTAAAATAATTTGTCAAAATTAAATGAAGTTTATATTTTTACCTTTATTTAAAGCATAATACTGATTTGACCTCTCAGTAGTGATATACTCTGTGCTTAGATACTCTTCTCACTTTATAAGGTTTCTTTTTCTGCACAAGTATATAGGATTTAAAAAATGTACAAGATTACATCCTTAAAATGCCACCTAAGGAAATAACTGTATTCTTTAGTTTTTGCAAAATTTTTTTTAAAGTTTGTTCTGACTCACTGCAGTTTGTGTTTTTGCGTTTTTGCACTCTACCGTAGGATGAAATGCATTGAAATAACGAAGAGAAGCCTCTACTTCAATATTTAAAAACAAAGCAAAAAATTGAATAATTAAACTCAACTCTTCTTTCTCTTTGTTTTCTTCTAAAACATGATCTTTTGGTGTAAAGCAGTGAATTGACCAAAACTAAATTCTATTTTTCAAGTTTGCAATATTTTTCAATATGCTTTGTATGTTTTAATCCTGAAGCTGTTGTTCAATAGTATATTCATGTATGTCATTTTAGCAATGTTTAGATATGCTTACATGTTATACATGTCATTAACTATTTAGTTCTTAACAATTGTATAGATTGATTCAAATACAATTAGAATTCAATTGGCCAATTTAGTATATTTTATATTATAAATCTGCGGCTTTTGAATAAACATTTGTGATAAGTATATAAGCATTATTTTCTGGAAATTCCAAATTGCATGGAGAAACTCTAAAATGGTTTACACAAGTATTATTATAGAACTTGAAGATATAATAGTAAACACAGCTTCATATCATTGCACTGAACTGCACTTAATCTCAGTCTAAACAGAATAAATTTCGATCCAATGTCACATGAAAGTATTAGATTCAGGGGCAAGAGGACGTTGAATTGGCCTAAATCTATTAAACACCAATCGTAAAGATTTTATAATGTATTATAGATTTTACCTGCCATTCAAGGAAATCAAAAATAAATTCTTTACAAAAGCTATGGTGCTTTCTGAAACATCTACATTATGCCAAATGTATTGTGAACATTACTGTTTGCTCTAAGCAAAGCATTAAGTCTCAATTTATCTCCTATTGACTAAATCTTCAAGTTTAAAATTAAGAGAAAGGTTACTCTTTCTAAATCATACAAAAATTTTCAACAATGTTAATTGGAAATTTGTCAGTATAAAAAAATTATTAGCAATCTTTTTGAAATCTTAAGATTGAGAAATATTGTTGCTGAGTTGTATTTTTGCACAAGATAGTTAAACACTGAACAGCAAATTAAAGTAGATTCTGAACCAGTACAAACATAGGATCCTGAAGAATTTGTATTCAATATCTGTTGAACTGAAAGTGATAGTACTAAAAATACGGGTTTCTGCTCTGCTAAGAATGAAGAGAATCCACTTTAATAAATTCATTCAAAGTTATTAAATATTTTTTTACCAGACTTTTATAGAAAATTTTCCTTCGATACTTAAAAGAAATGTGAATCAACCAGACACAAAGTTAATAATGCTACGCATATCTCTTACTCGCTATTTGATAGATTTTATTCCAAATTTTAGCCAATAATTGTAAGTTGTATCCCCTCTCTTTTCTAACAAGAATTGTTGAATAAGTGAAATAATTTGACATGTTGCCAAGAATCATAAACTCAATTCTATGAATGAGTTGGCTACAAACTGAATTTGACTACAAGGTTAATACTGGGAAAAAAATAGTTTAATAAAAGCTGGGAAACATCAGTAAATATTTATCATCAATGACATTTTTGAAAGCTATGGTTTACTCTTCAGAAATATTATAAAATCAATGAAATAATTCCTCTTTAACAGTTTTCTGTTCTATAATAAAATGAAAAATCTTACTATATTTGCACTGATTCGCGAATTATGTGTTTTTGATAAACTATTTTTACCGACTCTAAGCACCTCAACAGTGTTTATCACGAATCTTTAAATCTTTTTCTTCTTTCATAAATTTGAGACAAAAGAAAAAAATTTTCTCAAAACAATTTTTACAAGATGTTATTGGTAAATAAATCGTGGAAAAATATTTAGAAGAAAATACTTCCATAAAATGGAAACTAATGTTAGAGGACTATAAACAAAATTTTTCTCTTATCAGAATGTGTTATTGTTAGGTACTAAGTGGACTGATCTCCTATGAAATAAACAGCAAAAACTAAATTCTTTCCTTCATTGATAAGGCAAGATTAGATATAATGTTCCTGATAAGTAAAAGCTCAAGTGCTAAATGCAGTCATTTTATCTATCCAAAATTAATTTTTTTAGGCCTTAAGTGAAATTGGTAAGAAAATTTTACAATTAGTTCAAGAAGAATAGTTATTTTGTATAGTATAATAATTTTGAAGCATTATTTGTTAGTAAAGCATTAAAACACAAATGGGGAAATAATGCCCATTAAATATACAATTGAAATGATTTAACAAAACAAAAATATATGAAGGTAAACTGGAAATAAGTCATGTGTGAAACATATGCAAAAAAAACAAATAAGAATTATATTGTAGATTGGCATACCAATTCAGTCAACCTGTAGCTTCTAATAGAAATATTGTCAATACAGTCTATTTTCTCCACATTTTCTAAGCAATTTAAAACCTTCTACATCATAAGTTGTGCAGAAAAGGAAACCAGTTTTCAAGACAGAATTGAATATTAAGGTGTAACCCGCCTAATGAAGTATTGATCATGAAAATTCAAAATTTATCAAATTACCAATAACTTCTATAAAAATGCTGCGTCAATGGAAATTTACAATGATTAAGCAAAATAAAATCAATCCGACAAAGCGTAAAACAAAGGTTTTGATATACAATTTTTAAATGACTCGTTTGTTTCAATGTTGTTAAAAGATACAACTATAAAATTTTTTATTTTTGCTTACTTATTTACTCATTTAAGATAAATTAATTCAGAAGAAATTTAAAAACAATTTTTCTGTCCAAAATGTTAGATTATGTGTTTTTCATGATTACAAATTTTCAAGAGAAGTTAAAAATGGTGGTTTGAAAATTAAAAGCAAATAGTTTTATTCACCAATTGATCATTTTTAATTACGTCCCTGTTTCCAAGTTGATATGAATCATATCCCTAATATTCATCTATATCATCGGAAACTGTTCGAAAAGCATTAAGTTAGTATGACTATCAATTCTACCAAGTTTTATATGTATTTCAGGGTCTAAATAAAAACATTATTTTCCAATCATTGGCAGATGCAAAATAATTTATACAATTTCAACATCTTTGGTGTTTTATTGCTACTGTATCTGGGTTTTAGGGACACTTCCTTTCGAGCACTTTTAATTTTTGTATCTATTAGTAAAATGTGGGAGCTAAAAGAGAAAGCTGTTAATTATAATAAAGAGAGCTGCCGTTTTTTTTAAAGGGTTCAAAAAATGATTATTGCGCTTAAGTTATCAAAACTGATATTTTTCTAACTGAATGGTTAGTTGCTGAATGTCATTTCTTGCACAAGAAGGCTAATTAGACCTGGACCTACTGTTTAAAGGGACTCTTGACCACTACAAACATTGAAGTTGAATGTGGAGCTTGAGCTGTTGAACTGAAATGTTAACCATTTGGCTTCTAACTGATTGATCAGATATTCAATTTCTACTATGCAATGGTATTTTTTGCTTCCAAACTAAAGTGCCAAATACATCCACCGTCAACCTTCAACAACTCTGAGTAAGAAATGTGAAGTTAAATTGCACAAAAATGTAAAGAATTTTAGGCTTAATACACATACAGATGTTTAGCACAGGTGATTGGCATGAAACACACTAGTCCTGTGATCACTATGTGTAGAACTCGTTAAGATCTATACCAATGATGCCTAATACCTGGCAAAAGACCAATACTGTTCAGTGCTGAATACTTCAAAAGCACATCATGAATCTGGTTTAGAGTAGATATCTAACCCTACAAGTTGTCAAATATTTAAACCTGAATGTGGGAATCAAACTTGCGAATTAAAAGCCACAACGTTGATCATTCAAGGAATCAACTTTTGAGATGTAATCCTGTGGTGAAATGGAAAATAATTACTGTCCAGATAAATTGATACAATCAATTATTTTTCATTTTGCTGCTTTTCTTTAATATTTTGAAAAAATTTTTGTCTGAAAAGTATCAATTCTCATTTCTTTTTCAATTAAAAGTTTTAAACATGGAATAGACTATGCATTTAAGAAAAAAGACAAATAAACAAAGTATCTAACTCACTGCCAACTAAAGCATATTGGTTTTTGTTTGTTGTGCAACAGTCAGTTTTTGCACACAAAGACTAATTAGGGTCGGACATACAGTCTAAAGCGGATTCTTATGCACTACAAATGTCCAAATTATGATTTGAACCCAGGAACTGCCAAACCGTGGGACAGATTTATATACAAGCAGCTTTCAACAGTTCAGGGAGGTTTTCGATTGACTTGATAGATCTGTAGTAATAAATTAATAAAAAATATACACAAAGTAATTTAAAAAATAATTGCAAATGAAATTTTGAATCGAATTAATGTATACTTAGATGCAATAAAATGAAAATTTGAGAGTGGTAGCTTTTAGTTTTTGAAGTTATCAAGATATACATAATACAGCCTGTATGAGTTATTTTGTGTCTTACATTTGTCTATAACAATCATATAATGTGGAAATTTTCCATGTGTTAGAAAGAAAAAAAATTATTCTAACATACAAGAAATAATTTTGTTAATCAAAAGTCTCTTTAGTTAACTCCTCTAAAAACAAGAATTTTTTCATTTCACCTGTATTACTAATGCATATGAATCATAAATATTGATATAAATATATCATAAATATGATAAAAGTAATTGTATTGTAGTATCTACCACATCAAAACCAAAAGCTTTACATATTGCCCATAATGGAATTGGTTAAACTTATGACTTTCAACGAACTATTTTTGGAAAGGAATGCATGCTGATGCATATAATTTTGTTCTCTGGTGACTCTTGCATTAGAAATAAACATTACACTCTTAAATCAGCTCCCTTAAAATAAATGCTGATACCATACAGACCTGGTGAATTTGTCTTGGTTGATTTTCTAAGACCTGTAAAAGATTGTGGACAGTTTCAGACCATTTTTCAAAATATGAGTCTATATCCGTTTAGTAATCTAACAACCGACTCCATCACAAAACATCTTAGACATTCTGCCATAGTGGAATAGGTAATTATGTTGCTCTCAAATCTTGATACTCAATTTAATTCTAAAGTATTTCATTTGATCAATAAAGTGTTAGGTATTAAATCATACCACTTGAAATCAACCCCAGTGTTATGGGCTATCTGAAAGTTGTAATACTGCTTTGATGTCATCTCTAATTGCACTTCGTGAGCTAGGAGCTTCTTTCCGTATGGAATCTAATCTTAAGAAGCTTTGATTATTCATCTATGTGCAACAAAACGATGCTTAGCGCAACTGGGTACACTGCTAAACTTTTGCATCAGGGCATAAACTTATTGCTTTTCTTTGACACCTACCAAGAACAGAATAAACATTTTGAAATTGGTATTAAGGTCAACAGTAAATTGATACATTTTATGAATATTTCTTTGTACCAATATAACATGCATGCTTTCTTACAAGGATTTCTAAGTTTGTTTGCATCTGAGCTTGAATAGTGAGTGATAGTCCTTTCTCATTTTATGCAATTGTTATTAATAAACAAAAATTCAGATTTTTATTTGCATATTTTCATGGGTTCTCCATTAGTTAACCAAATGTGTAGGACTAAATAACTTGCAAGTTTGTTACATTATCTTTCTTTTTAAAAAATCATTTGATCAGCGAATGGTAAAAATTAAGATTATTTTAAAAATGTATTATAGAATCACTAAGCTGAAAATATTGTGTTGGTATTTATTATTGATATGCGATGAATTATATATATAAAGCATTATATTTGAGATATGTAATGAAAATATAACAATATAAAAAAAAAAAAAAACTATTGTAAGTTTAGAGACTACTTTTTAAACACTGATTGTGGTACAGAAATTTAAAGATTAGAACTCACTTTCAAAGCATTTGCTTCACCAGTTAGATCCATAGCATCAATTAATTGTTGCCAGATTTCTTGCCAGCCATGTTCTTGCAATGATTTCCAAAGTTTGCTTTTAACACTCTCAGATTCTTTCCAAAAAGGACTTTTGAAAAAGTGCTTCATGGCATCTCTGCATTTTACAGTTTTCTCGTCTTGAATTGTAACATTGCAGTTGAAATAGACCATGGAGCTCAACAATGATAAATAAATGATCATACAAAAAGAAATGAATGTTATTCTTTTCGCCAAAGATTTATTAGGTTCATTTCTTCTCCAACGCTTGGAATATGAATTGAAATAGACACAGGAGGCAATCGACACAAGTGTTATCGGTGTTTCTGCTACAAAATTAACAGGTATAATTAGATATGCACCTATAAGAGCATCTGTAAATTTGCCTTCTTGGCGACCAATGTTTCCAACGAAGTACACACCTAAAAATATAACATTTTCAGACAGACATAGACTTTAAAACATTTAAAAGAGAGCTACAGGAAAAAGTTGAGGGGAATACTTTCCTAACAGAAAAACTTGAAGTTGTTTTTCTACATAGGAAAGTTAAGTGTACTGAAATACTAATTTCACACACACACATATATATATGTACAGAGTGATACATGAAAGTTAGCATATACTTTTCAAAATTAACAGAAACTTACTTTAAATATTTACATAAATTAATTTGATTAGAAAAAAATTGATGCGCAAAAATAGCAATTTTATCATTGGGCAAGAAATAATATAAAATATTTGAGAATCAGTCATTTCGCAGGTCACGAAATTGAACATACATTAAAGTCTGTGTTTAAAATTTCCGTACTTTAATATTTAGTTGGTCCAGCTTTTAAATTTAAAACAGCTCTCATACGATTAGATGTTAAATAGACCAGTCCTTTGGTTACAACGCAGAGAATTTTTTGCCATTCTTCAAGCAATACCTTATTGAAATCGTCTTTTCTTTTTATTTGTCTTTTTCTTATACTTCTGTCTAGTTCATCCCTTAAATTTTTGATAGAATTAAGGCCAGGGCTTTGAGGAGGGGAGTGCGGTGCAGTTGTCTTGAAATTTTGTACAACAGCCATTGCTTAAGAACACCAGCTATGTGCATTGGATTCTGATCTTGTTGGAATATCCAGTCATTTCCCATGCCTAATTTTCTTACTGATTGCTTCAAATCGTTTTTTAATATATTCAAATAGACAAAACGATCCAAAGTGGTTTCTATAAAGACTACATTGCCAAAACCTGAATCTGAAAAACAGCCATAAACCATCACTGAACCTATGCCATGTTTTACTAAAGGAATCAGATTCAGGTTTCTGCCAATTTTTTTGCTTACCATCCCAGCCAAAAATGTTAAATTTAGATTCATCTATAAAATTCTTTGCTCTAGTAATCAAAATTATCGTTTCCAAGAAGATGCACAAATGCTAATCTTTTGTCTCTATTGATTTTACTAATGAGAGTTTTTTATGCGGAATTCTGCTATTATATCCTCTCAAGGCTCTTCTAACACAATCTAGATTTACATCAGTTTCTTTATTCTTTTTAAGCTGCTTGGCTATGCTTACTGCATTAGTTTTTGGCTATTACGAACTGTTCAAATGATTTTCCTTATCTCTACCGGTCAATTTTGCTTGTCTACCAGTATGAGGTATTTTTTCTATATTATTTGTCAAATTATATTTCCTTATTTTTCTTTTCACTGTAGCTCTACTCCTACCTATAATTTGACTTATTTGGTTGAGTGGTTTTGCCTCATTTTTCAATTTAATAACCAATTCTCTGATTTCTAATGATGTTTCAGTTCTTTTAGTTGCCATTTTAAAGTTAATAAAATAAATTTCAAAAGTGTCCTCTAATGCTTATATAAAACAAGGCACAATTCTTACAAATATGTTGAGACAAAAAGTTGGCCAAATACCAGCAAAAATCTATTTAAATCCAACTGTATGCTCACTTTTGTGAGTTTGAAAAATGCAAATTTTTAACTTAATCTGAAAATGATTATGATAATCTTAAATTGTTGAATGTCTTTTAGACACATAAGGATTCAAATGCACACTGGTAACTATATGAATGAGAAAAAGAAATTTATTTTGCATTTTATTTTAAAAAATGGGAAAATTTGCAAATGTATATGCTGACTTTTATGTATCACTGTACATATATGATTTAGATTAAACAGATCATTAATAAATAAATTATATATATTGTGTAATAAATAGGAATATACAAATACATAAAATTATTTTGTTGAAATTTGTGTTATATCTGTTATAAAAACGAATTTTTTTTTTTGCATTTTTTTATAATGTTAAAAAATATTTTTTTCAGTCATTTCAGAATTACATATTTTCTCTTACCTTTGCAGCCAGCCATAGTACTAAGGAACAATTCTGATAAAGAGATACTTTTTAATTTGATAAAAGGAATTAAAAAAAATTGAAAAGTGAAGTAGACTTCACCATAAAGCTTTGATTCAAAAATAGTACATGTTTTAAATAAGAGAAGCTATTGTGCACAACTTTATAGTATTCATATAAAGGTTAAAAATCTAATACTTTTTAATAAATAACTACCAAATATAGCTCTTAAATGCTTAAAATGTAAAATTAAGTGAAAAAGTATAAAATGCTACTCAGAAACAGTTACCTAATATCTAAAGAAGGTAAGTTTGTACATAAAGGTGCAGGAGTAAGTGAATCAAATCAAATATCTGAATTTAAAATTCATTAAATCTGAAAATTGCCTTCCAATTTATTCAACATATGTTACACTTATTCTTAGTAATATATAAAAAAAAACATTGATTTGATAAATATCTACTATGTAATTAAATGTTCAAGATGTCAGAAACCAGAGAAGGAATTATAAGATTTTGAGTTCCCAAAAAATTTTTAACTTTTCCTCGGTTGTAAAATTCATTTATTTAGATATTGCTTGAAAATGTATAAGGACAACCTGTCTTTAAGAGGTAACTATTCTTCCAGCCTCTTTTGTTGTTGCATGCCCCAAGGTCAGCAGCACTAGACCAGGACCATGAGCATGTACACCTTCAAAAAGTCCAGCACAATAAGTGGATTCGCCATCAGATCTCACCCGGAGAGACCAAGACATTGAGAATTATGTTCAGGAGAGGCTTGTTCATTTAAACACTTGAAGCAAATTTCGAGTTTTTTCGTACTCTCGACGAATTTCAAGTTACTAAGATGGCCACTTCTGAAATGGGCAATAGCTGTTTGTTCTTGTTTGTTAAGACCAGTCTTCCAGCCTCTTATTTATCTTAACTGTAATTTTTTCCCCTCCTAGTACCCATTGCAGACAACCTCATGAGTAGCCAGAGTACTACAGTAGTAGTTAACATTTGATACACCTTCCTGGTGCAATTTGAATTTTCATGGCAAATCGCAGCACAGTGAGAATAGTTAATTTCACTTCCTGTTTAAGATTAAATAGAACAGGGGTATTGAAACCATCCTAACAGATTTCAAATCAATAGGTGATTGGTGAGTTCATGTACATTATCTTCGTTTACTGCAGTAGATCAAAATAAGATACTTAGTATCGATAAACATGACACCCCTTCTGACTAATATACTTAATGCTGCAAACCTTTTAACTCTGAAAAAAAAAAAAAAAAACCACAAGTGCATTACTTTTGACAAGTTATAGAAATTCTTCTTTTATGCTGAATGAAATAAAGCTCTTTGATTATATAATAATAAAAATTGACTAAGGTTAAAAGATTCGTGGGCATGTCTATTATGTAACTTTGTTCTTTGAGGAATATTGATCAGGACAAAGGAGCTAAAAGTGTTATACTATTAAAATTTATAGAATCGAATAGGCTGGTCTTAATACAAAGGAAGGAGAATAACTGCGCAGAATTTACATCTATCTTGCTAAACTTAAGGGCATTCACCACAGAAATAGACCTAAATTTAGATGCTCCCAAGTAGAACAGAAATATGTTTTGAATGCCGAAAGTTGATCTGTTGATATTGAATAATATTATATAATATTTAAAAAAATTCATTAAATTCAAATAGTCTATAAATTGCATTTACTTGAATTATTTCAGAAGACTGACTTAACCCTTTTTTAAACTTTTTAACGTTAATGAATGATGCATACATTTTCCCTAGAACTTCTTTGAATAACATTGTATAATATCTTATCTACAATATTACTCTGTGAACATTATTAAATATTCTTGTTACAATTTGAAAGTTATTTGAAGAGAAGTGAAGATTACTGAACAGTGACATTTGAATTGCTAATAAAGTTCATTTGATTGCTTAGTCTCATCATTAGGAGCGTAATTTGTTGTATGCAACATTTTGACTCCCTTCTTATAACTGTTTTATAAGAAATTGGTTCATAATGCCAGGTAGTAAATTTAAATCTTTTAAACATAAAGCAAGTTAGCAATTAGAAAATATAAAACGACAAGAAAAACTTGATGAATTAATTGCCATTTTTCTTAATTCCTCTTATCACCACATTGATTCACAAAATTGCAATGCGCAGGACAGATTGGCTCTCTAGCACAACTTATGTTTAATAGTTTACTTTTTAAAAACATTTTTTATACAATAATCTTTTATTTAATATATTCTTAATTATTTATCCTTGTAATATATACTTAGGCTTAGTTGCAAATGTTTTTTTTTTTTTTTAACTCTCTAGAAATTTAGGCCCGTATTAAATTGAACAATAAACTTGCCTTTTTTTTTTTTTTTCCCAACGTTCTGAACAGAATGGTGTTATTGTTGAAAGAAATTTAAGTGAGTTTTCATTTAATGGTGACAATTATGTCATCAATACTTTTTTTTTTCTTTCTATTTTTTAAATCATTTTGGCCTTATATCGATTTTTCTATTCCCCATATGTGTAATTTTAATGGTAAAAAATGCAGGTTATCAATATCTAATGTTGAAATAGATAATAGTTTTTTCTGGTTGTAAAATAAGATAGTCTTGGCATGTTTAATAATAAAATATATCATTATTGTAAAATATTTAAAAAAATATTTTTATTTCATGAATATTTTATATCAGTCATTATTTTGTTTGACATTAAAATGAATGTATTATTGTCTTGCGTTAAATAGATATAAAAGAAATGTTGAGATCTGCTTTTCTTTTATATCTATATAATGCAAAGTTAACGACGTTCATCCTTTTTCTCCATTTTGTGACTGCTGATATTTCTTTAAATTTCACTATTTTGACTAATTCTCTTTTTCAATCAAGATTTCAAGTAAAATTAATAGTTTCAATTAAATTACCTCCCTCTATTGAAGAGCTTTACCAGTATTTTTTTACTATAATCGCATTATGTTTTAACAACTTCAATATGTCTGAAATCAATTATAAAAACTTTTGTTTTATTTAAGATAAAAAAAAATATTCTTAAGGTACAATTTTCTTATTTATGTATCTAATAAATTTAGTGAACTTTAAATTCATGCAATTTATGTTTGTAATGTAAAATATGTAAACAATTAATTCGTATTGTCTGTAAGAAAAATAATTCAAAAAATTAAAAAAAAAAATTTTTTTTAACTTTGTTTTTAGTTAGTTTTCTACTTTATCAATTTTATCAAACAGAATGTTTAAATATTTGGAGCTTGTGCATGGTGAGATAAGGAAATTACACAAAAAAGTTGACAAGATAAGTCTTCAATTAGAGTCCCCTACTGAAGCCATCGAAAGAATCTTAATGAAAACTTACCAACAGGCATAGACTTACTTGTAAATTCAGAAGAAAAGCTAAGAGAATTGAATGATAAAGTATAAAGTAACTCGAGCGCGCGCGCAGAGTTTTCAGTTGCATTGGTATTTAATTTTTTATAGACAAGCTTGAAGGATTACGTATGTAAAATAAGTTTTTAAATTTCGAATATATAACATTATCAACAGAAACTTTAAAATTACTTATTACAGGTGCACTACCTTCATGGGTTTGGGAGTGGTAAAAGACCCTGATCATTCCTTTTAAGTATCATGAAAAAATATTAATTTCTGAACTTGCTATCAAATACAGTTGATTTGGAAGAAAAGGAAATAAGTCTTTTTCTGAGTATCGGAAGTTACTTAATGTCATGCAAGGTATACTATTTTAATCTTTCTAAATTTTTTTATTTCCAAACATATTAATTTCAATGGCTGAAATTATTTTGCAATGTTTTGGTTTTTGAATATTTTTACCGCATTCAGTGATACATAAATTATTTTTGCTTTTCATTTGTGTTTTTATTCTTTAAGTTAGTACTAAAGTAAAATTTTCAAAAAACACTTTATTATATTATATTGTTATTTATGAAAGTAATAAAAGGAAGTTACCGATAAAAGTAATAGTAAAATTTTCAGAACTTTTGATATTTTTTTTTTCAAAATTGTTATGAGTATGTATTGTATTTGTGCATTTATTCAAGATTGCTATAGTTTAAATTATTTATTCTTTGTGCATTTAATCAAATTTAAGTGATAATTAAGCTATTTATAAAGTATGTGTCTCCAATTTCTGGAGAAAATAAAATAAAGAATAAGAGTCTAGATTTTTATAACATAATAGAAATTTTATAAATTATCAGTGGTGCATGAAAAGTAAAACTATTCTGAATACAGTTGACTCTATGTAAAGATAAATATGTTATGCAAGATTTATTTAATTTCAAGTGTAGAGTATTTTTTATTATATTTATTTCCTCTATCAAAATTTCTTCATTACACACTAGATGTAGGTAATTCTTTCTCTGGTGATTTATTTTTCTTCATTTAAGAGTGTCAATGTATAAAAAAATTTTTTTACAATATTTTTAGCTGCTGTTTTGATGCATAAAGAGAACAGTTGTGAAGAGCTGACAGAAATGTTTAGTACATATTTAGCTGCCGCTAACTGCAATGACTAAAAAAGACAGCAGTATGATATTTCAAATGAATGTTAAGCTGATACTTTAGTTTGGTCAATAAATGCTTTTTAAAACAATCAATTATTTGTTTGTATCAAACAAAAATACTTAATTGATTAAAAACACATGTAACAATTTATTTGGTGTTTAACTTGGAAGTTCTTTTTTTGATGCAATGAATTTCTTCCCCAAATTTTAAATGAACATCATTGAAATATTTATGATTATTTATTTTAGCTGTTTCATAAAAGCTACACTAGCTAGGTCTACAAATAGGAATGAAAGAAAAATTCCAGCTTACTAATGTAAGAGATGGCTTGATATTTATTTTTTATTTAAAAATTTTTCTTATAAATTCTTTTTTGATATTAAAACAAAATACTTTGTTACATCTAAAAAAATGGAAATATGTATCTTTAAAAATGTAATTTTGAAACGGAGAATAAGATTATTTTGGCTGAATTTCATGAAACATACATTAAGTTATACTACTAATATCAATTCAATCCCATTGGTGCTATGAAGAAAAATCACTTTTTCAATTAACAATATAATTTGTTTTTCTTTAAAATGCCCCTATGTAATTCTAGTCATTTCTATTTAACATATTCTTAACAAGAGATACTACTGATTCCATTAAAATTCATTGTTAATTTTATCTCGTGCGAATATTATCATAAACGAGCGAGTTGCATTATTAAGGAAAACTGGCTTGTGGGGATTTGAAATAAGAAAATCCTTCTAGGAAGTGATTTGTCATTCATCTCAGTAAAGTATTTGAAAATTATGGAAAGTATGTAATTTTTAAACGTGTGTAAAATAGAGTGCATAAAAGAAACTTGTATGGAGTGTTAAACCCATGAGTATATATATTTTAATTAATTTGATAAATTAGTAAGTTGGAAATATATAAATATATTTTAATAATTGATACATGACTACTCTGTACTGTGTTTTCAATTACAGCATACCATTAAATCTGATGTATAAGTTTAGGTGGATTTTTAATACTCTCTAAATTTAAATGTATTCTTGATTTTATAGTGTTTTGTTTCATAATTAGTTTTTGATTAAAAAAAGTTTATTGTATTGAATGTAGGCAAATGTTAATTAATCCGTTTAATATGAAATAATATGGAGCATTTTGATTGCATATCATAGTTTTTTTTTTTTTGCGCTTAAAAAAATATGAATAATATGTCCAAGATTATGAAAGTTTTAGAAATTCAAAATTACAATATTGCATATTTTACTTTTTTAATGTAGATTCTGGTTCTAACAAACTATGTGCAAAAGTCTGAGGTTTGGATTTTATAAAAATAAATTCACTGGCATGTATAAACCAAAATGTAGTTAAATATTTTTTAAATTACTCGCTTAACTGAAATGTTTAATTAATTTTAAAAGAAAATTTGCATATGAAGGCTAATCTTGCTAATAAATTTAGTATGTATATTTTAACAAATTTTTTGATAGTAAAATATGAAGTCTATATAATGCATAAGATTTTATATATATATACATACATATGTATATATACTGATTGAGAGAGAGAGAGAAGGATGAATTTTTAAATGTCACCTACATGATGTGTTTAATTAGGTTCCATTTGTGTTTCACGTTTTCTCATTATGAAAATATGAGAAATTTAATATGCTAACACTTAGAAAAATGTTTTACTGAAAAGAATATTTAAAGTATGTATTCAAATAAATTCTAATTACATGTTCAATATTTAATTAATGAACAGAAAAATTAATGTTTTTACAATAATCTATTTAACACTCACATTATCATAATAGAATATTATTCAGTATCAAAATGGGATACTTTTTGATATTTAAATTAAACACTAAATAACATAAAGGAATACTATCTAACATCAAAACGGAATGTTTAAATACAATGTCAAATAACATTGTCGGGGGAATATTATTTAACGTTGAAATGGAATATCAAGCAATATTAGTTAACGTTGAAATATAAATCTAAGTGGGGTCATTTTAATCTTGTATAATATTGTCGAACAATATTTTCTAATATTTACAATATTGGCTGATTAACATTTGCTACTTGGGTTGTAAAAGAGAGAATCTACATATCTGGAAAGCTATTATAGACTTCCTAAGGTTTGCAATAGATTTTTGAGCTAATAAATGAATACCAATGTTACTAACAGCACAATTTGTTAATAAAAGGCTTTTGCGGAAGAGATTGTGCAGAACAGAAACTAACTTTTGCAATATATATATTTTACATTAAATTATTTCAAAGATAAATGCTAATTGAAACCAAGTTACATTAAAATGAGAATATTAGTTATAAACATACAATAAATATCCAAATGTAAAACAATTGTAAAATATTTCTGATAAAATTGTTAACAATTACACACGCTACGACAATCATAGTTTTGAAATTGTTATAATCCAAAACAGCATTATTGAAATTCATCACATGAACATAATACCGCATGAAGCTAAATGAAAATATTAAAAATTAAACTTAAAACAGAGTTTCAAAAAGTGAAGTGTGCATACCCCTCATCAGTGCAACAAGAGTTTGATGGTGGTGCAAATAAAGCGATAGTCAACCTCTAATCAATAAAAGATTAACATAATATCCATGTCAAATGTTTTGATACATGCAGAAGGACAGGGATTGTTAAAATTGGCTTTAGACAGCTGCACAGATTACCTTTTCCAACATCATATTTATGTGAAGTAGCTTTTTCAGAATTTGTATAGAATTGCAAGTTGTAAAACAGACTATTGGACATGGAACTAAGAAAAGAGAAAATTAACAAACAGGGAATCAAATTATGACAATCTGTCCTTTCAGCACAAATAATTTCATCCTTCTCATCGATCAGAATAAGTATTACTTACAATATAACTTATATTTTATAATGAATAATATTTCTCTTTTATAATATTATTATTTAATGTATGTGTCAAAAAGTGAAAAAATATATTTTTGATTGTTATTAAAATACATGTTTTTTTTCTTTCTTTTTGATGAGGGGTACTTAGCAATATTTAAATTATAAAGGGTATACACATATTTCAAATGTTTAAAAAACACAGACAAAACATTAAATTTTACTTTGTGATACAATAAATTAAAATTTTGTAGTGTAGGAAGCATTTATAAGTTGATATTGATTTTTCAATAGAAGAAAGAGAAATTTAAAATATCATATATATGCTCTTTGCATCAAATATAAATATTTAAATATCATTTCAAAAAATAATTTTAGATATATAAATGTTACATAATCTTTTGATGGGATTTTGTTCTAGTGAGGTTTTAATATCTAGTTCAAAACAGGTGGAATGAAGATAAAATAATTAGTGTTTTTAATCAACAATTAATGCCAAAAAAATTTTGTATCTCTCTCTCTCTTCAAGAGAACCTAGATTCCTAGCTACTGAACAAATATCAAGAATTAATGTTTGTGTCATAGAGCATATTCAAATACTTAAATTTAGTTAACATTTATTTTCATTCCAATTCTTTCCAGGATAAAATATATCTCATAACCTCTTCAATGGGTCTTAAATTATTTTGCATTCTCATTTATTTATTTCTAAAATTCACCGAGATTTCTAGACATTTATTCAAATAATGAAAAATTAAATATTCTATGTACACTCTAGGTTTATAAATCTTCCAATAATAATAAACTTTAATGTCATCTCAATGAAAATATCCCATTTCATTTAGGTAATTGTTAGAAATCTTAATTCATTTGAAATTATTCGACTTCGTACCGTCTTTCGAATTTAATTTTCGCAATTTCCTTTAGCAATACACTTTAATGCTTCACATTTTAATAAATATTCTAATTATTGATCAACATTAATATATTTATTCAGATGATTAGCCTATTTAGATATTATTACGAACACTCAGCTTGCAAGAAAAAAATCATCAAACGGATTCAGAACACACACAGGAGTTTTGAACTTTACTTCATGTGAATTGGTAATTAAAGGATAACTAAAATATTCTTTAAAAAAGAAAGATAAAATTCTTTTTGTTGCTATAATAACTAGAAAAAAGAAGTTTTTTACTATAAATAAGGAAAGAGGATCGATTGAAGAAAAAAAATTTACAAGGGAGGTTAGTATTAAGAAACATTAGAATTTTAAAAACTGTACATGATAAAAATACTTATTAAAATAATAAGTTTCTTACCCACAGCTACAGCAAAAGGGACGATACAAGTTTTAATACAATAGTTGTAATGCACTGCCATCAATTCTTGCGGTACACTATTAACAGTTATGTGTGCAAGAAGATTTGCTATGACGAACTGACATGCACTTCGAAATAATTTTAAAGGCGGCTTTGGATACTCCTGCATTTTCATTTCTAACTCCTCCATGTAGCAATAAGTTTCATTAGCACCCTGAACATATTCGGGTATTTTCCACAAATCTCGAATTAATCCAATACCAAAACAGCCTCCGGTCATCAACCAAATTAATCCTTGATAGTCGCGTCTTAAGTAAAAATGATGAAGTCCAAAAACTCCTCCGAAAAACCATAAAAAATAAGCCACCAAAATATATTTGTCATTCATCCTTTACTAAATTACAGACACAACAGATATTTTCAATCTCCCGCCAAATTGAACAGAAATCTACCTGCGCAGAACAAGAAATATAAGCATAAAATTGTGACGAACTGTCTTACTTCTGTTGCCATTTTTTATATGTAAAAAATGTTCTTTTCTTGGAACAAAGTAATATGTTTTACAAAACATTTGAAAAATCTGATATAGGTTATAATTTGTATTAATACTAAACATAGATTTTTTTATGAGAAGGAAATAAATTGAAATTCAAACTTATTTTTTATATTTAAATATATCTTTAATTTAGATAAATTACATAGAAGAACATATTCTACATTTAAATATACTGTATTTAATATAATTGAAAACATTGATTTTTGTGTTTAATATATAACTGAAAAAGTAATTTTGCTACATATTTTATTTTCCTTTGGTGTATTAGATTTTTAATAAAGTAATATTTTTTTGTTAACGATTCATGTATATATTAGTTTAAAGTTTTTCTCAGTTTACAAATTAAGTTTAAATATAAAGATACAATCATGTAAACATTTTTGATTGAGGATTAGGGTCTTAGAAAGCATTTATTGAGGTAACTACCATTTTATGTGTGTAACTATCATTTATTTTTGATTACCCAGCTAAAAGTATAGGATATATATATTGTAAAAATCAATTATTATTGCAGTATTAGTTTAGATTTGTAAAGATTCAGGAATGCATTATTGCATTTTTTTTTTGTTGTTCATAAAATAATTTACTTTCCCTTTATGTTGATGCGACTAAGAACAGGCAGTGAAAAACTTGATGGGAAGAATAAAATCCCAGGCTCCATAACACGAGCTGTTGGTGTCTCTTGTTTCCGGGTGACAACTGGACATGACTACCCTCACCTAATAGGTGTAATGGACTCTGCTCATTGTCCATTGTGTAATCATGGTGATTTGGATGCCGCTCACCTCAAGAACTACCCTGAAGTTTTAAAGTTTATGACTGATAACTTTTGAGGCTACTAAAGGACTTTATTTTTGTTTTTAGGCTTGTTCATCTTTTTATTGGGCTGCTCGTCGATTAATGGCAGCGATGCCGAAGACGGAAGTTGGATAAAAAATAAAATAATTTACATGAAAAGTATAATACTATTTGAATTGTGTTGATAATTTGCTTGCCATTTATTTAAAGACTAACAGATCTATATTAACTCTATTGACAAGAGATTGCGTTACTGCTCAATAGATTAGAACTTACAAACTGTTCAATATCCAGTAAGATATAGAAGGGAGATGTGTGTGAGAAGTGGAAGGCGAACCATCTGGTTCATAAATACTTTGTTTAATTATTTGTAATATGCTTTCTAACCTTATATATAACTTTGTTTTTAATTATTAAGTATTTTCTTTTGTAACCGTTTTAATCATGTGTAATGTCGTAATGAATGTTTTGTTTTGCATAATACTAACATCCATTTTCTTACGTCCCTACAAGACTTATTAATTTCTATATAGAGATTTATAGTTAGCGTAAAAGATGATCTCAAATAGTTATTTTAAAAATATAATTATACGTAAATTATACCAAAGTAGTGATGTAATTCAATGGGTTAGATTAAATTTAGATTATGAAATATACACTAGTTTTGTCAAATAATGATAATATTCAATGTTTTAAAAAATTATCAAATTATTAAAAAAATGCTAAAAATTTACACATTCTGATTTTCAATTTAAATAAATTAACATATATATCAGATGTCTCGATAAATAAAGAGTCATAATTTCACAAAACTGATATTACCCATCAGTCATAATGTAAATAATAATTCAATAAGATGTATATAATTTAATTGGTTGAACAGAATGTCATTATTTTTTCTCCGTGAATTCAAGAATTCTCCAAGCAAGATTTCACCGGAGAATCCTCCAGTAATTGGCGCCTGGCATAAGATTACGTTACATAGTTCAAGTTGGGGCAATTCGCATTCGTCATCATAAGGTTTTTCAGATTTATATATATATATATTTTTACAGTAGTGCAGTTTAAATTTTACCATTTTTATTTTTGCCAAGTTTCACTGCAAATGAAAGTTTTTGGCGTTATAATTTGCCGAAAAACATTTTAATATTTAAACCAGCATGTACAATCAACTCAGGCAATATATATTCCCAACGATTTTAAATAGGGATCCAATTTTGCCTTTCTTTGCCAAGCGGAAATAGTACATGAAATAGTTTCCAAGATTCATAGTTAACTAAAGATAGTGAAGTTTCCAACTTTTGAAAAAGAAAATTTTGATTTCGAATTGAAATATTAACTTCAATATTTTATACATTTTATAAAAGAAGTACCGCTTTTTGGATTTTGCTTATACTTTAATTTTTGATCAATACTTTAAAAAAGAATTACTTCCTTTTCATATTAATATATAATCTGTAATTCTAAATTAATCTAGAATTTCCATTAAATGGTATTAAATACTTATTTTTTAGCCTCTTTAAGAAGTTAAAATAAAATTGCTTTGTTTATAAAATGCACAAATTTAAAAATATTAAGTACTGATTGTTCAAAAGTCAGACATGAATGTATGTGATTGAACTTTTAAAAATGTTTATTAAAAATAAAAATTGGATTTACGCATTTCTTTTCATAAAGTTTATAGTCTTCACTTCTTAAGGCTTATATGCAGTGTATTTATTGATGTTTCTTATCCATGGACTATCCAAAGTTGAAGAATGCAGGCTGAAGTCTAATTTTGAAAAAATGCACTTTCAGACAATTGTATTCTGTCAGACGAAGAAATAATACTACGTTTAAAGGAAGTAGAAAATATGCAATAATTGGCAAAGTCAATTATAAAATTGTTAACTCTAGGATATATATGTATATTTCCAAAAAATTAAAATGAAAAAGGGTAGTAAATTTAGTAATAAATACTACAATATATATATAAGAACCTTTTTTTATTTTATTAATAAATTGTGAAGGTAACAGAAAACTGAAAATTTTCCATACAATGATATGCATATTTAAATAAAATATTTTTTAAAAAGATGATGTAAAAAATACACTCATTTACAAAAGTTAAAGACGAAGGTATAAAATGCTAAAAAATCAATAAATTCTGCTTTTATTGACACAATATTCGGCAGGAAAGTGGCATATATATGAATGCATAAAAAAAAATCAATAATTATATACAGAAATGAAAACAATATTTAATTTTTGTAAGTTATCACATAAGGACACACTGGAGATTTAAACAGAAATGTATGTATAAAATGGAAATAAACTGGATAAAACGAAGAAAAGGGGCATTAATAGGGTTTGCGATCCCCCCTCGTCTGTATACAAATTTACACCTTGTGACCATGCCTTCAATTAGGTGGTCAACCACCGCAGAATTAAGCCATAGCCATTCTTGTAGAGCAGTTCCCACCTCCATAAGAGTGGCTGGAGAGGGGAAACGAAGGTGCAGCTCGGCCGAGAGCATCCCAAAGAGTTTCCATGGAATTAATGTCGGGAGAATATGCTGGCCACGCCATACGCGCAATCCTTTCACTCTCTAGGTAGTCATCAACGATGTCAGTTCTATGGGGACGTGCGTAATAGTCCAATAAAACAAAAGTAGGGCCAACAGCGTACAATATCACGATGGGTTCTATGAATTCATCTCGATATCGGACAGTCGTCACAGAACCCGTTTAAAGATGTGCAGGTCGGTGCGGTATCTTGATGTAATCCCTGCTCACCATAATTCTGCTTCGGAATGCGTGATATATTGGGGCTGCTTACTCGCTCCTTGTTCACACCATATCCTTATACGCTTGTCATCTGGTGCCAGAGTAAATCTTGATTCATCAGTTAACATGACATTGCCCCAGTCAGACAGTCCAGTACATATTTAATCATGCCCCTCTTGGTTGGATGGATAGACAAACACAAACTCGAGGTACCCAGGCGTACAGTACACTCATATGTAATCTTCGGCGTACAGTAGCTGCAGATAACATCTTACCAATAATTGCTGTAACCATAAATGTCACACGTGTGGAAGTCGTTCTGTGATTTCGCTTGGTTATAAAAACGCAATTTATCGATCTTCCGCTGGGTTTGAAAATCTTGGGCGACCGGCTACGGGCCTTCGGACAACTGTCTGTGTGGTTAGAAATTGTTTCCAAAAACGTGAAATTACAGAATAATGAATCCCGAAAAAAGAGCAACATCTGGTATCGACTGTCCTGCTTCAATGTGCCCAACAGCACGCTAGCGCTCAGAATCTCCCATTCGTCTTCTGGATGTCAAGAAACACGTATTTCTTGAAAGCAAATTGTATATGGAAGTTTTAAACACCTATAAGCACTCACAAATCAACTTTTGTAACCCTTCATAAAGCTGGTTTGTTATGCCCTTTTTGTGTGCATATTTCTTGACATGAAAGCGCTATTGGCTGTTACCTAAAATATTTGCATACTTCCATCTATTTCTGCAGAGATTTGCATCATCTTCAATTCTGATTTCTTCCAGAAACTAGTATTTTCCTCTCCGTGCTTAACTTTTCGAAGTGAGTGTAATATCTAAATTTAAGAGTGAAATTGATTCAAACAAAACAAAGGGGATCCACTTTAAACGTTCATATGAATGAATTAACATTTTAAAAACTTGGCTATAAACAAAGTTCCTAAATAAGAATTAATCATGAAATCTGGAATTTACTAAGTAAAATATGGCACCCTTAAAATTTGTTGCCAGAAAAACGATCTTTTATTAAATCTAGTAAGACAGTTATTTTCTTACAGCATACCTGAAATAAATCTCAAGTATTCATTGTATATGGAGTGCAAATTGCCGCAACTGAAATTGTGACGCCACGTAATGTTAAGTCGATTGGAATTGCTCTCACTGAAATATCGACAACTCTAATGTAATAAAGGCTTGTGTCAAGCCAAAATAATTTGAATCTTTGGTTTAAAAAAATTATAACAATTGCTTCCTTTTATTTGGAGTTAGGTAAGGCTTTCTTTTTACAAATTCTCATATTCTTAATTTTACTTTAAAATTTAAACTCCATGAATGATGATTCAGAATATCTAATTTAAATCCAGTTATTAGAGTTATCATGGAAGCACTGCCTTACATACCAAAGAGATCTTTCGAATTCTTGACTTAACCTTTTTTGTAAACATTACTATTCAATGTTCAGCGAAGGAGCTATACATTTTCTCCAAATTATTAATTTTATTACCTATCATTTTGACTCTTTAACACAATAATTTTAAAGCCATTATTTTTATTAATCATTTTTTGTTACGCTGTTATGATATTAGATTTGCCTCTTTTCCAGTGGGAGCAGTTCCTACAGACTTAAAATGACGGCAGGGCTAGTGTTTAGGCAATTCTCACTGTCCAATGATGTTTCAAAATGTATTTATAGCTAAGCAGAAGCAATTCGATTTTTGTTAAGTTCTTACCATTTCTCGTACCAAAAGAAAACTATTGGCATTATAAATTGCATAAAGATAGCTTCCTAAATTACTGAAATGTTCAACCGGGATGCTGGAATACTCTCCTAAACCAGCGTATTGAGTATTCAAAGGCATACACCCCTTTTTAGAGGGTAGCTTATGTGATATGAATAAATAATTACTCATTAGGAAACTGAACCAATGATAGTAACAAAGTATAAGGACATGTATTTGAATTTTTTTTCCGACTCGCTGTGAGATTCTTAAGAAGAGGTGCTTTGAATAAGAATAAAAATGAGCATTATTTGCATGTATTACTTATCATTGGCCGTGATAGCTTTTACAAAGAATATTTCGGTTTTAATCTTGTAAAATTCTTCACAATCCAATCCCTACCCTTTAGATTCCTCCATCAAACCTTTATCATCTGTCCAGGCAATACTCATAAAAGAGAGATTTAAAAAAAAAAAAAAAAAAAAAAAACATTTTTCTGCTGATACCCTTGGTAAGCAAAATGCATTCTCTACAGCATGGGTTCCCAAACTTTTTTTCTCGAGAACCATTTTCAAAGTTTTCCTATTTTAGTTTGACCCTTTGCTGCTACATTTCTACTGTATTCCAAAAACTCCTAAAAAATAAATCCTAAATTGGGGGTGTTAGGAAGGGAAAAAAGTAGCACTTTTTCTCTTTGTCCTATTAATTATAATAATACTTAAGAGGTTATACAAAATTATAAACATTCATTATTACTAACAATCAACAATTGATAAAAAATCAACTATTAACTCTGAAATGTAGATCAACAATATAAAATATTCATATATATTTTTAAAGAGACGGATGTACTTGATGAATTGACAACAAATTATCAATATCTAGCTTCAGTTTTGTAAGATGTAATCTCAAATCTTCCTGTTCTGTGATGTTCAATCTGCACCTTTTTTTGTGTGTGTGTGTGTGTGTGTTAACAGGTTGGTAATGGCACTAAAACTTCGTTTGACAAGATATGACAAGGGAAACGCTATCAAAAATTTTCTCACAATTTCCCACAGCCCAGGATATTTTTCGGGGATTTCTACCTGCAGCAAATATGTTTGATAGCCTTTTTTAAATTTCACTTTCAGTTCTTCGTTAGTGCTGATCTCAAGTAGCCCCTCTTGTAACGCGACATTCGCCTTTTCCGTTTCATCAAATGAGGTTAAGAACCATGGCGGTATTTCCATAAGAAAAATATATCAAACTTTGCTAATGAAACAATTGTGGCGTGAATGAAAACAGCAGTACCTCCTGGACCTAAAAAACTGCTCATTCCCGGAAAATCAATGTCCTCAAAATGAACTAAAAGTAGGGGATGTTGTGCTTATTGAAGATAGCATCAAGAATAAGTTACTTTGGAAATTAGGCAGAATGCACAGGGAGATATTTTTGTTTTCCCGAATAACAAAAGAATAAATGATTAATAATTTATCTGTTAAATTCATATAATTTTATGAATTTATTTATGTGCAAGTAATTTTAGTTTAACTTTTTATAACTGGTAACTTTAATAATTGTTATGCGTTTATTGGTGTTAGCCTTAGATTAAAAAATTTGTATTAGTGAACTGTATAAAGTGTTTAGGTGGGAAGTGTGAAGAAAAAAGTTTGAATAGATGAGTTCCTTTAAATTTCTTGAATACAATTGATTGTTTTGAATTATTGTGTAATTGTTCAACGTGTGTACCTTTAGTGCCTATAAAAGTTGCTTTTCTTTATAATAGATGATCTGTTTACTTTCTTGAACCGTTTTTGGAATGCTATCTTTCGATTTCATGTCTAATTTAGATCATATAGATTTATAAATCTTTTCAACGAGTTTGGAGCGGTTTTCAAAAATGTCGCTAATGCTGAAATTACTAGACTTTCAAATGCAAAATGTCTAAAAAGTAATAACCACCGGAATTTACAACTCAAGAAATTTTTCAATATTCATATTACCTAATTTATAATAAATAGTGTACAGTTTGGAAAAGTAAATTTAAAAAATTGCGATGAGTTTTTATAACTTTTTATTGCTTACCTATTTTATAATTTTAACCATTAACCTACACACTTATTATTTCTATTTATCAATTTTCTTCTGGGGAGCAGTTAGCTCATTTGCTCTCATTTAGATACATTTCTGATTTTATTGAAAATGCATATTTCTTAGAAATTTATTCCTGAGCTGTTAGCGAAATGAATTTTTCATTTAAGAGTTCCCGGGTTCGACTCCCATCTCAGATGTTACTAGTTAGAAATCCACTTTAAACGATTAGGCAAACTCAAATTAGCCACCATGTAGATACAAATCTATCAAAATAGAATTTTTTACCAAAAGTGGGGATTTTTCAATAAAACTTCTAAGAATAACTTGACAAGGCACAAGATTCCCATTTACACCATCTCTAAGATAGAACACATTTCATAAAACTTGTAATATTTTATTGGATTTTATAAACAATTTTCATCTTTGGGTGGCTGTTCTTGAAAACCCTCTTCATAACACACTGACATGTAAGCTTCCATTCTCCTGTTTTTAGTAATATTGCTACATTATCAAATCAAGTACATGTATTATAGTTTTTTTCTATCAATTTAATGATTTTTCAACTGATTTTAATACTTTTGGTTTATAGCTATTTCATTTAACTAATACAATAAAAATTAAACTATCTAAATTTATTGCTTATTGAGATTATGAACACTAATGAATAAAATTTGCTACACCGATATGTCAATAAGATTACTTCTAATAAGTGACACTGATGAAAATACAACAATGTAACTTATTTTCAGAAATTGGTTAATACCATATTTAACATGATTAGTAACCCATTTTAAGAATTTAAAATATTTTAACAAAAGTCATGTTTAGTGTAGCGAAACTTCTTACATATTCCTTCCTGGTGATTGACACAGATAGGCAACTTAACACCTATGGTTGTACTGAATATTAACTTCTAACACATTTACGTTGCCTCTCGGAAAAAGTTTTGTTAGTAGAAGGCCGTGCTTACTCATTTCTAGGGAGGAACTCAAACACGTAGTCTGATAGATGTGCAGGCAGAAGTTAGAAGTATAGCATCTATCTTCCAGTGTTTGACATCATGGGGAAACGGAAACTTTTTATTCTGAAGAATGCTGTTTTACCATGAGGCCACAGTGATAATTTAAGGAAGGTACTTTGACAATGCATAGTAGACAGCTTAATTTAAGGCATTTTTATATCCACATAGTAAATTCTCTTTCTGGAGGACTTTTCATTGATATTAGGCTGTATTCACGTGGCCCCAAGCAACCATCCAACAACCATGTATGTAAAACACACCATTTATTGTGGACCTTTAACAATAAATAGTGCTTTCCTACCACAGGTATGAGTGCTACTTTTGACGAAGGCACTTTCTTTTGCTTATTAATTTATAAATAAAACAAAAACGTTTCCATTTATATCTTGCTGGTGTCACAGCAATTCGTTCATTATGTGCACTTAAAATATTTGATTCTGAAGAAATTCTTTGGATATGAGAAGTTTAATTCTTATGAACAATATAAAAAATTATATAAAATTTTGGTTTTCCAGGTATGCCATTTATTGAGTTTGAACTAATTCCTTTTAATAGACTTCCTACTTTCGATCGTAAGATAATTGAATGAACCTGTTAATATTTCTAATACTATAACTATTAATAATCGTTTATCTTTTAAAGCTGATTATGAGTCATGCTTTCTTAATTTGTTACGAGAGTAATAACAAAAGATTACTTTTGATTCTTAATAAGTAGAAAGTATTTTAGTTTTCACTTCTCAACACTTAAAATTTTTTGACAATTTTTTTTACTGGCTAATTTTAGATTAAGAATTAAAGTACTATAAAGATTCCTATGTAATAAATAATATGCATTGTTTCTGCATACAATAATTTAATATCTATATTTTAAGGTAGATTTTGAACAACTGCACACACATTCAAGCCTAGAATGGGAATCACATCCAAAACTTGTTTAAGCGGCTAACTAGTCCTAAAAGTGCATTATTTTCAAAAGATAATATTAATACATACATTCTAAAATTTAATAATAGGTTTATGAAACCTTTTAACTGCAGAGATTTGTTAGACTTAGTCAATTTTTTTTTTTTGAAATATAACAACATTTGCAACATAACATATTATAACAACAATACTACTTTGCAAAAGAATAAAAATAAATAGTTATTAGTGGACTATGATAAATCAGAATAATAATACCAGTCATACACAACTATCATATACCTATAAGTTAATTCTTACAAATTAAATCAGAATTTTTTTGTAATCAGCTTTCGTGAAAAGATTTTCTATGCAAATTTTAGAAATTAGTTACTGTGATGTTTTCAATGTTATTTGCGGTTGCTTTTGCCTTTTTGATATCAAACGAAGTAAACACTTTCTATGCATTTAAAAATTAGTTTTTGGATAAATCGTTAGAAAATCTCAATTATTGAGATTTATTTCAATTTTTATTCATCAAATCCTGTTTCCACTTGAAAATTTTTAGTTCTCATAAGCAGAATGTAAACGGTTAACATTTATAAAAAAAAAAAAAAAAAAAAAAAAACATAGAACCTAAAAAGACTATTTTTGCTTATATCATTCACTATTTAAGTAAAATCAACATATAATGCAAAAACTTATTTAGGAGAGAATTAAGAGTAGAAATAATATATACTGACAATAATGTGTGCACAAGAAATGCAACATAAACAGCCAAAATAAACGTAATATCACACACAATAAAATAAATGGACAGTCCAAACATCAAAACATGCCATCTTTCTAAATGAGGGTGAGGGAGAAGAAATTAGAAGAAATTGCTGTAGAAAAAATTTACTAAGTAAAAAGATTATATTTTAAATTTAAAGTTGAATTTATTTTACTCATAAAATTTTATCAACCTTATTTAACAAAATTTGTTAAAATGATAAAATCTAAATTACAGCTTGTAATAATTTTTTAATTATAAAAGTATGATAACTACACTTATACTCACATCAGTGAGATATTACTGGGCAAAAATTTCTTTTGCATAAAACATAAGTTTTAATTTCACATACAAAAATTTATACATTTTATAAATATTTTTATATAATTTCTTAATAAGATATGCTGTTGATGTGTGAATGTTAAAGAGCAACTAACTTATTATATATATACATCAAGCATATATATGTAGCCACTTTAAGTAATAATGGTAACTATAGAAAAACTTTTAGATACAAAAGCTTAGTTTTGTTACAATAAGTATATATTATATAAATATTTTTAAAAGAAAACAAAAAATGTACATAAAACAAAAATATTCATTTTTTAATGAGAAACTTATATGGATAATGTCAGATACTACATATACATTTATCTAGAATGGACAACAATAAGTATGACTTTACAAAATTTGTGATATGAATTGTGTAAATATGCAAATAAAAGCTTACAATTCTTTCAGTGTGTAACAAATATTTACAATTCATCCTTTAAAAAGTTTCTCATAACTTTCTTTTCAGACATTTTAAGCAATATTTCATAAGCTTGTTGAATTTGAATGAATATTTCCTGTGCTATTCGTTTCTTTTCTGGATCTTGATGCTTATCTGGATCCCATGTACTGGATAAATCAAGGCACCTGATAGTAATTTCTTCTTGTGTAGCAGTCTCATTGAGGCCCAGAACCTAATATTTTTAAAGTGATAATATACATATATTAAATCCATTATATGACAATGAATTATTTGACACAGGTTTTAACAAATTTTAACTTGAAAAATAAATGGAAAAAAATTAAGCATTCTATAATTTTTCATTTTTTTTAGAAATTTAAAATTGACTGAAGACGTCAAATGATCTATATTTAAATATTTAATTCTATATTTTAGTATTTTATAAAGAAAAGTAGAGAACACTAAATTCCCAACCACTAAAAATATTCATATCTGAGGTAGGTCATTTGAACGTTTGAACCAGTGGCCAGAGCGATAACCATTGGCCTGGCAGTTCAGCAGCTTATATCAAAATGTCTCGCATAAAATAAGTTTCATTTCCTTATTTTGATTAGCATCTAATTGATTTAAAACATAATCAACACTGATATGAGCCCTCAGTTCTTATTTATGTGGCTATGTTATTGATTTAAATAATGTATACTATTCTCTGTTCTGGTACTCTCACTTTAGAAGGCTTGTTTTCCTTCTGTACAAACATACTGGATTTAAAAAATTTAGAAGATTATATCCTTTCTACAATTTTAAAATGCAAGCTAAAGAAATAAAATAATAATGATATTCTTTAGTTTTTGTGCAATTTTCCAAAATGCATTATTCTGACTCACTGCAGCATATGTTTTTGGTTTTTCACAAGATGCCGTAGAACAAAATGCATTTGAATGAAGAAGAGAGAAACCTCAGCTTCAATATCTAAAAACATAGTTACTAAATCGAGATCTTAAGCATTAAACATTTCATTCTATTTGTTTTCCTCTCATTTATAATTAAAATGTCATTTCGTGGTGCAAAGCAGCAATTTGTGAACACACAAAGCTAAATTTAATTATTTTTTGAAATCCCAATGTTTTCCTACATGCAATGCATGCGTTAATTGGGAAGTGCAATTTGCTAGTACATTTATATACGCCAGTCTAGCAATGTTTACATATTTAGATGTTTTACATGTTATGTGTTATTAATTATTTAGTTCTTAACAATTGTTTATATTCATCAATCTGTAGTGAAATAAATACCATTAGATTTTGATCAACCAATTTAGTATATTTTATATAATAAATCTGCAGCTTTGGAATAAGCATTTGCAGTAAGTACACAAACATACTTTGCTAAAAATTCAAAAATACATAAAAGAAAATTCCTTACAAAAGCTATGGTGCTTTCTGAAACATCTACGACGTTATGCCACGAGTTTTGTCACCAAATGTGTCATGAACATTACTGTTTGCTCTAAACAAAGCATTAGTAATCTCTCTCTTTTAGACTGAATTTTTAAGTCCAAAATTTAGAGGAAGGTTACTCTTTCTTAACATACAAAAATGTTTCAACACTACTTCTTAGAAAAAAATGTTACTTAAAAATTTGTCACTATAAAAATTTATTAGCTATCTTTTTTTTTTTAAACTTAGTATTGAACTAACAAAATAATTTTGATGAAAAGTAGAAATTAAAATAATGAACTAAAAAAATTCGTTAATCTTAAGATTGAAAGAATGTTGCTGAACTGTCATTTTGGCAAACAAGGGTTAATTTGACCCTGAACTAAATTTTCATGTGGATTCTAAAACACTACAAACATCGATTGCTGAGGAAGAATTTGTATTCAAGTACTGTTGAACTGAAGGCGAGAAAACTAACATTATGGACGCCAGCTTTGCTAAGAATGAAAAGGATCCACTTTAATAAATCCATTTAAAGTTATTACATAAATTTATATAAATTTTATAGAATACTTGCCTTTAATTTAATAAAGAATAAAGTTTCAACATGAGTCAACCAGATACATGACTAATAATACAGAATATCATTAACTCACCATTTCATAGTTTTCATTTGAAATTTTAGCAAATGATTGCTAGTTGATTTCCTCAACAGTAAGTCTTGTTTAATAAGCATAATAATTTGACTCGATGCCAAGAATTATTAACTGACTGCTATGAATAAGAAGATTACAAACCAAAATTGATTATAAGATTTTAGGAAACAAATAGTTTAATAAAAGCTGGAAAACATCAGTAAATATTTATTGTCAATGACATTTTTTAAAGCTATGGATTATTCTTTAAAAATATTATAAAATCAATGAAATAAGACTGCTTCAACAGTTTTCTGATGTTCCAAAATAAAATGAAAATTCTCTTACTATGTTGGCATTGATAATTGAATTACACATTTTAAATGACTTATTTTTACTTACCTAAGACGCTGAATAGCATTTATCACCAATCTTTTACCTTTCTTTTAAATGTTTTCCAACCGTGTGGTGACTGGGTGTGAAAGAATAGTCCCAATGTAGCTCATGCATGTCGTAAGAGGCAACTAAAATGGGTACCCAGTTTTGGGGGGTATAGCCAGGCACTCCTGCCTGCCTCCAGGGGGTTTATAAATATGGAGGCCTGGTCCTCCAGGTTGGAGGTTGGGCATGGGGCTAACGACCCCATCCTGTGAAATCTTAAATGTTGCGAAGTCTCATGAGAAAAATTCCAGACGGACCTGTGGAACTCGGCACAAGGACTTGAAGTTCGAACAGTGGAACGTGCGGTCATTATATCGAACCAAAGGACTACAAATGTTAACTGAGCAAATGGATAGTTACCAATTGGACCTAATTGCTTTACAAGAACTTAGATGGACAGGACAGGGTATCCTGGAGAAAAAGAATCATGTCTTCTATAGTTTTCATGAAAAGAAACATGTTTTTGGCACTGTTTTTTTTTTTTTTTTTTTTTTTTTTAAATAAAAGAATCAAACACTTAGTAATAGACTTCAAAGCGAGTTCTCCCAAGACTCTGTAAAATAAGAATGAGAGGTACTTTTTCAAATTATTGTATAATAAGTGCCCATGCACCTACTGAGAAGAAGGAATAGGATGAAAAAGATTCCTTTTAGGACGATCTGGAAATGTTTCTCAATTCATGCAACAGGCATGATGTCAAAATTATTTTAGGAGACATGAATGCTAAGATTGGCAGAGAGACTGAATTTCACCCTATTATTGGAAAGCATAGCCTTCATAGTGAATCTAATCAAAATGGCATAAGATTGATTTCTTTTGCTACTGCTCGTGAAATGGTTATAGCCAGCACTTTATTCGAACACAGGAATATTCATAAATTCATTTGGAGATCACCTAATGGCAATTTGACTAACCAAATAGACCATGTACTCATTGATTCAAGACACATATCAAATATTATGGATGTGAGATCAATGCATGGAGCTAACATTGATTCAGACCATTATCTCATTCTCGCAAAAATTCGAAGTAGAATATCTAATGCTCGAAAGGTAAGAGGAGAGGCTCTGATTAAATTTAATTGTGATAGACTAAAAGATCCTGTAACATTAAAGCGCTACCAATTGGACCTAGATAGAAACTTGAAGGAGGTTAATACTGATGGTGGAATTAATGATAAATGGCATGGCATTAGAGATGCCTTTAGGGCATCAGGCACTGTATCTTGGGAAAATCAGCAAGAAGAATTTCAAGTGATTGGTTTGACTCTGATTGCAAAGTGGCTACTGCCAACAAAAATAATTACATGATTCAAGGAAAACACACCCAAAGAGCTGTTGAATCTTATAAAGAAGCAAGAAGGGATGAGAAAAGAATCCACAGAGCAGAAAAACGACAATTTTTGGGGGACCTATTAAAAGATGTTGAACATCTAAGAATATTAAATGAAAGCAGAGCTTTCTTCCAGAAAATTATTGTGGGTCGTAAAGAGTTTAAACCTAGAATTTCATTTTGCAGGTCTAAGTCAGGGACCATTCTAACAAGTACTGCTGATGTTCTAAAGATGGAGAGAACACTTTAATGATCTGCTTAATCAGGAATTGCACTCTCATGAACCCATTAATCCTGCTGATAGCTCTGAAGTTGAGGTTCCACCTCCTATTTTTGAGGAATTTAGAAAAGCACCGGGAAAATTTAAAAACAACAGGTCCCGATCAAATTCCGGCAGAACTTTTGAAATGTGGTAGCGATGTTGCATTTGGTGGACTAGATGCTTTTAATTGACATATGGAACCAGGAGGTATTACCCATAGATTGGAAGGAAAGTATTACTTGTGTAATTCATAAGAAAGGAGATCTTTTAGAATGCTCTAATTAGAGAGGCATTAGCCTTCTGTGCACAGCTTATAAAGTTTCATCAGGTATTTTATTCAACAGATTAGTCCCACTGGCTGATAATATAATTGAAGACTATCAATGTGGATAACGGAAAGGGAGATCTACTGAGGAACAGATTTATAACTTAAGACAGACTCTGGAAAAATGTAGAGAGCATGGAATTGACACGCATCACCTGTTCATTGATTTCAGAACTGTTTATGACAATTTGAACAGAAATGCAGTAGTTAAAGCAATGATAGATTTTGGTATTCCTGGAAAGCTAACCAGATTAGTAAATCTAACTATGCAGGAATCTGTAATAGAGATTCAGAGTTATCATTCAGAACCATTAAAAATTAAAACTGGTGTAAGACAAGGAGATGCCCTCGCCTGCTTATTATTTAACTTTGCTTTAGAAAAAAAGTTATCAGAAATGCAGGCATTAATACTAGAGGTACCATTTTTAGTAAAAGTTTAAAATCCTGGGCTTTGCAGATGACTTAGATTTAATTGCTAGAAATCCTAATACTCTTAAAGAATCCTTTCTGGCACTGGTACGAGAGACAAATAAAATGAATTTAATAGTCAATCAAAGCAAAATATATGTCACGCATAAGGCAAAACCATCCTTGCTCTGTATTCACCATAGGCTCTTATGATTTTGAAGCTGTGAACAATTTTACCTACCTTGGATCTGAAATAAATAACTTTGGTGATTTGGGACCCAAAATAAACAAGAGGCCGTGACACAGAAACATGAATGCCGTTTGGCTATTTTTGAAAGGAAAATTTTGAGAAGCATCTGTGGTGGAATGGAGACGGATGGGGTATGGCGTAGAAGGTATAACCATGAATTATACAAAAGTTTTAAGGACATTGATGTTGTGAAATACATTAAAATACAAAGGATGAGATAGTCTGGCCATGTTATTCGCATGCCAACTGAACGCACCCGTAAAAAATCTTTCTTGCAAGGCCAAAAAGAAAGCGTTCCAGAGGTAGGACCAAAATCAGATGGATTGATTGTCTTAAAGGGACTTTAATACTATTGGAACATCTAATTGGAAAAGTACTGCTGAGTACAGGCCAAGATGGAATAAGCTCATTGAGAAGGCCAGGACCCACATAGGGTTGTAGTGCCACTGTTGATTGATTTAAATGTTTTCTTTTCTCAAAAATTTATGACAAGAAAAAGTTTCTAAAAATTATTTTTGCAAGATGTTATTAGTAATTATTAAGTGGTTTAAAAGAAAATATCTCCACAAAATTCAAGCAGATGCTGGAACACTGAAAACAGTAAATCTAATTTTCCATTTATCAGAACATGCTAATGTTAGACACTAAAAGAATTGAGGTGTGATTATATAATAAGCAAAAACAAAGCTTTTTACTTCACCAATCAGGTAAGATCACATACAGTGTTCCAGATAAATAAAATTTCGGTAGCCCAACTGCAAGTAGTTTTTGCCACTAACCATCAAAAATTCATTTTTTTTAATCCTCTATCTAAATAGATTAAAAAATTATAAAACTAATTCAAGGAGAAAAGAGCTTTTGGATAATCAAATAATTTGAAACTGTCTAAATTGTGATTCGAACCCATGAACTGCTAAACCAAAGGCAAGAGATTTAAAGACGAGGAGCATTCAATAGTTCAGGAAGGTGGGATGCAAATGATTTGATAAATACATAGTATTAAATAAATAAAAATAACAGCAGATGAAATCTTTAATCAAATTTAATCTATACTGAAGTAAATTATATAATAAAATACCAGACTGTTTAACAGTTTGAAACTAAAATTTAATTTTAGTTTCAAATTTTCTAGATATACACTAAACATGTATTAGTCATTTTGTCCCACAGAACAGCAAATTTTACAAAGCTAAATATCAGGTGATGCAACTCACACAAGTTGCAGACTTATACAGAATTAGATTTCTTACCTGTGAAGTAATATGAAGAGGGACAAAATGCTTGCATAAAAAAATGGTGGAATCAGTTTTAAAAAATAATCATCTACAATATAAAAAATATTTAAGGAATTTGAAAATTATAATTTATACTAAAAAAAAATTATAGCTAAGATGATAATGAAATTTAATAGACAAGTATAGCATTAAAAAATAATTCAAGCAATTTAAATGAAGCAAGAATTAAATTTAAAAGAATTCCTGAATATAAATTTTGGAATTTCCACATAAACAATGAGATAAAATTGCATACAAAATTTGATGAAATAAATGATTTAAAAATTTTCAGAACGGATAATTTTTGATATCAAAATTTTAATATTTGATTGAGTTAAAGTTTTCAATTAAATATTAAAGAAAATAGAAATATTTTTAACATGGACATCAAACAACGTGGTTTTATCGCTTTCAGCTGCAGATTCCTGAGAGTTCAACTCAGCCAATTATTAACGACATTTTCAACTTGTTTCCTAACATAATGAAGCATAATATAACAACTTAGTCTATTAATACACTAAGTTGTTATATTATTTACAGACTTTAATCAGTGTATTTACCTGAATAATTATTTTAGTTATTAGACTAAATTTAATGAGACATGACAACCATTCTAAGGTTTATATGTACAATTTGAAATTTAGTACTTCAAAATAATATATGATAACGGTTAAATATGCTAACCCACAGAATATTAGTTCATGGATATTTATTTTCATACTAACATTATAAGCCAATGATTTATGATTCACCTTCAAATTTAATTACATCATGTTAGTTTTGTTTAATGTATTTCGCTTCTTCTCATATCATTTCTGTGTAAATTATAATTTAATAAAAATTCTTTGTATTCATTTCTAGCTAATCAGCAACAAAAATAATAAACTATGATAAGATATTTATTCTAAATCACTAATCAACAAATAATCTTCATGGAACATTTAAACATATGAAAGTTAGTGGTTTAGTTGATTATTCTAACTCACTTTTTGCATGCTAAATCTTAATTCAACAGGGTTTTACAGTTAATCTTACCCACCTGTAAGCACTTTTCACCACCATATTTTTAATAAAATGAATATTCAATCTGAAAATATTTTTCATGAAATTCAATCTTTGTTTTTAACATGATATTTTGTTAAAAAGTGTAAAAACTATTTTATATTTTTTTAGTCTAATTTATATTCACTACAAATTAATATTTCACAACTAAACATTACAAATATTGAAGTTTTATATAAACAGGGCACTTTCCTAAAAATTAAAAAATCTAAACACATTGATATAACATTAATGAACTGACATATCTATTTGTGAATTGAATCACAGCATTTTGATAAAAGTATACAGTAGAAAAAGTAACAAAATTTTGCCTAATTACCTTAATATTTAACTTTTAAAACTAGAGAAATTAAATTTACATTTTTCTATACAGTATAATTCAACTTAAGGAATGAGATTCAGCCCTATTAAACTCTTCCTTTTGTATTAATGCAGACAAATTTTTTCACAGCTTTTGGAGAATAACTATTTAGTATAGTATAGTATTTACTTACAAATAAAATTTATTGACATCTTGTCCCATAATTCAGGTAAGAACAATGGCGCAGATAGCTCACAATGGAAAATAACTATATTATTAAAGTTTAGAGAATGCCCTTTTTAAAAACTTATTGTGACATAAAAACTCAAATATTAGAACTCACTTTCAAAGCATTTGCTTCACCAGTTAGATCCATAGCATCAATCAGTTGTTGCCAGATTTCCTGCCAGCTACACTCTTGCAATGATTTCCCAAGTTCACTCGTAACATTTCCAAATTCCCTCCAAAAAGGACTCTTAAAAAAGTGCTTTACAGCATCTTGGCATTTTACAATTTTCTCATCTTGAATTGTAATATAGCAAGAATTAAAATAGATCAAGGAGCTCAACAAGGATAAGTATATGATCATTGAGAAAGAAATAAATGCTATTCTTTGCCCCACTGATTTATTATGAGGAGAAGTTCTTCTCCACCGCTTGGAATATGAATTGAAATAGACGCAGGATGCAATAGACACAAGTCCTATGGGCGTTCCTCGTACAAAAGTAACGGGTAGAGTAAGATATGCACCTATTAGTGCATCTTTAAAGTTACCTTCTTGACGACCAATATTTCCAACCAAGTACACACCTAAAAATAAAGTAAAACATTTTTAGATAAACATAGAAGTCTTTAATATTTAAAAGAGAGCCACAGCAAACAGTTGAGAGAAATACTTTACAAACAAAAATAAGTTGTTTCAAACACAGGCATGTTAGGTCTACTTCGGTATTAATATCATTGATATTTATATGCATATAGATCAATTAAATATAATAGATTATTATAAATTATATATATATATATATATCATAATAAATAGAAATACTGAATACATAAAATTTCTCCATAATAATTATATGTATTCAGTATTTTTATTTATTATGATTATATATATATATATATATATATATTATATATATATATTAGACAAAAAAACAATTTTAAATTTCTTTATAATGGTAAAAAAATATAACAAATTTTTAAAATCTATTTTAGAATAACATTTTCCTTACCTTTGCAGCAACAGTATTGAACAGCAGTACTGAGAAAGGGATGCTTTTGATTTGATAAGTAAAAAGATTAAAAAAAAGTGATTTAGACTTCCCCTATAAAGCTTCTATTAAAAAAATATACGCTATTTTTTTTAATAAGAGTATTTTCAAAACTTTTCTATAGTATTCATATAAAGGTTGAAAAAGCTAATACTATTAAATAATAGTTCTTAAATGCATAAAGTTTAAATTAGATCAAAGATAAATTACAAAATGATACTCAAATTCGAAAACGAAAATGCATTATGTTGTTCTTGTTTGTCATACAATGGACATTTTTTGTACATGTGCTAAATAGACCAGTGTAACCATATATATATAATCATAGATGAATCTACAAATTGTTGTAACAAAAGCAAGACTGCAAACCATTCTTATTTTTTGGAGTGACAAAGAGAGTTGTTGCTAAATTGTTAAATATATTTTGAGAAATAAAAACCAGGACAAAGTTGTCCAAATGCTACAACAACAAATAATGATTCGATTTTACTGGCGCAAAATCCTCAGATGGAATAAGCTGCATCAAAAACAAAGTTATCTTTCTAAAATTAAGTGCTTGATTAAATCAATGGATAAAAATTAATTATGGTGAAGTAAATGTCTCAGAAGAATGAAGCAACAAAAAAGAAAAAAAAAATTTTCAGAAGTCATAAATGTCCACAGAAAGCAAGATTTGAAAAATTTAACTGTTTCGTTTACATGCTGCAACACTTGAAAAATTTCTCAAGTACAAGTATTAGTTTCATGAGCAGATTGTGCACATTTTCCAAATATATATATAGGATCACTATTTCTGCATGCCTGTTGAGAATGACCAAATCTCTAACATTTGAAACATCTAACATTTAAATTACTGAAACTAGTTTTGAGTCAACTTGAACAATAAGATCTCCTGATCAAAAAAGGTAACACTGCATGAAAATTGCTTAGAGTACAAATCAACATGTAAAGAATAAATGATTGTCTTCATGATGTGAGAATTAGAACTCCATATATTTGTAAAGGTTCAGGCTCGACAGCATCGCCTCAAAACCATAGAGTCCTACAAGGGATGGCAACCACTTATTCTGAACATTTCTAGTTTCCGCACTTACCATGGGGCTTCCTGACACCCATACATTGGCAGTTAGACACAGAGACAGTGACCATTATAACGCCAACTCCAAGGAAGTAACCCTTTCACTGACTGCATGAAAGACTAGCTAGGTAGCTGCTGATAAATACACACAACATCATTCAGACCCATCCAAAGGATTGCCACGCATTGCTAACACGTGGATATCTTGACTGTCCATGATAAGCAATAATCAGAGCAGAGACAGTTAATCATGTAAAGCTCATTTGCTTACAATTGAGGGATGGAAAGGATGAGAAAAAGATTAAAAGAGAACAAAAACAAAGAGAATATATATCCTTTGGTACCTCATTGAGACACCTGTACACAACTAAAGGTGAGCCCCATGAGGCACAAAATAAATGATAATATATTCTGTAAGCACTTCATTAAGACAAAATAGGAAGTACTACTCTGCTACAAAAGCAATTCTGCAGAATGCGAGCTGCAACATTAAGAATGGATGTACTTACACATCTGATTAAGTTTAAAGCACAATAATATGCCTGTTTTGATATGGAGAGAAAGAGGCATCTCAAAAACTCCATATTTCTTTACTGAGATGGTGAGTAAATTACTAATCCAGGAACAGCACTAATAGAGACAGGGCTGCTTATCATTTGAAATGGCAATTTGATGGTACAAAAATCAACAAGAAAAAAACAATGAAATCACATTTTGTACATTACCAGTCATAACTTCCATTACCTTATAGCCATTGGAAATTCTCCTTTTTAAGTACATGATAAAACTAAGTCACATTACTTACCTTGCAGAGAGCATACTTAAAAATGAAATGATAAAACTTACATGAAGATCACCAGGCTCTTTTGGCCAAAATCCAAGTTACTTCAGGACACGCTCTAATAACATGTCGCAACAAGACCAGTGCTGCTTTTTATCAATTAGAAATAGACGTTAGCACTTCAAAAGTAGAACAGAATTGCCCAGTCTTAGCAATTACCTCACAATATCAATCCAACACAGATAAATAGAAATCACACTGTTTGAAGAAACAATATGGACCACATTAAATATCTAGCATAATTTCCAAATATATTTGTTTTTATCATGCAACCAAATTTTTCAAATTATCTTTCCATGATTATGAGGTTAAAGAGCAGCAATAATATAAGGAAACATATGTCATTTTTATATATCTTAAAACTTCCTGGAATAGTGTGGACAGTCAACTATCCATAAAAAAAAGCAACTCTTCTTTGCTAATATAAAATTTATATATCCAAATCTAAGTATACTTTCTATTCCACTATTTAAAAAAATATCTAATGTTAAGAACTTTACGCATAATTAGTCTTATTTATTTCTATATTTAAACTCTACATTTAAAATAATTCAGTAATTCTGCTAGAAAATAATTCATGTTTACTACATAATTGTATACAATTTTCAGTTCAACAGAGAAAATTCTTCCTACTATTACATCAATTAACTTATATATACATATATGTTTCATATTTATCACTTATTTAAAAACATTATTGTCAATAGATATAATTCTTTTGCAGAAAATATTAATGTTACTAGTAAATAATCATTTGGTGGCTCTAGACAACTTTTGTTTATAATTATTAAGCTATATTAATGAACAAAGCATCAAGTTAATGTATTTTCTAGTTAACCACTGTTTCATTTAAATACACATATAAACCAGTTGTTGCAAATTACTGATCTTAACAGAGCATATTTAATAAGTATTTGAAGTTAATATATAAATAAACAATCTATTTCAGCTAGTTTGATGTGATTTATTTGTAGCACAACTGATATAATTTGCTCACAGGGATTAATTAGACCAGACATACCATTTAAAGAGGATTCCAAGTCATTACAAATAACCAAGCCCAAGGTGGGATTCGAACCCTCTAACTGTTGAACCAAAAGAAAGAGCATTAACTATTGTGATATCAGCCTACTTCATTTCTCCAAGATGATTTATCAAAATATTCTGAATTGGCATTGAAAACACCTTAACAGATTTGTAATGAATAGATGATAGTTGAATTCATATAGTAAGTCTTTTATTTACTGCAGAAGATCTGGTGTCATAAAAATTAAAATAAAGTATACGGTATCAATTAATTTGACATCATTTCTGACTAATATACTCAATGTCACAAACCTTTTAACTCTGAAACAATAGCTACAAGAATTGATTACTTTGACAAGATATGAAAATTTCTGTTCTTTGCTGAATGAAATAAAGTTCTTCATTAAGTAGTAATAAAAATGGACTAAGGCTAAAAGATATAAGTGGGCATGTTTATTACTTAACTCGGTTCTGAAAATATAATTAAAGTTAAATAAGCTTGAAAACAAAGGAACTGTTTATTAAAAATAAGTTTAAATAATGATATATGGAGAATGCATAGTTATTAATGCAAGGAATATTTCTCATAATGAAAATAAAACCAAGTTTACAATTTTTTTTAAGAAACAGATTCTACTATTGAATTGAAAATTGGCAAATATGATTTTAAAAGAAGGTATAAATTTTTTTCTATCTTCCCTCTGAAATTAACATTAATACATTTTAAGAAAAGAATAATGGTTACCAAAAGATACTTTTTATAGAGGGAGGGATAAGAAAGTGTTTAAAATCAAATTTAATTTGCCTCAACAAATTTTTACAAGATAATAACAGTATTATAATATTAAAAAATTCAAAGAATCAAATAGGCTTGTCTTAATACAAAGGAAAGAGAATAGCATACCCCAGAGGTACAGAATCTAGTTACCTTGCTAAACTTATGGGAATTCACCATAGAACCAAATTTAGATGGTTTGTTTTGTAAAAGGATCTACATAGCTAGAAGAGAAAGAACTGGCAGACTACTATCAACACTAGATTGGCTTACAAAATGGGCTATTGAACATATAAATGAATGAATCCCAATGTAATATTATGAAATAGATCTGATAAAATTGTTAACATTACAAGCCGTAACAATAGTAATTTTGAAAACATTATAATTCAAAACAGCAATATTTAAATTCATCACACGAATATTAACACTATATAGAGCTAAAAAACAGTGTTTCAAATAGTGTGGTATGCATATCCCCAGGGGTACAATAAGAGATCATTGTGGGTAGGCAAAAGTCAAACTCTGATCAATATTTAATAAATAAGGATCCGTTTAATTTTAACACAATATCATGCCATAAAATTTTATGCATGCAGAAGAAGCACTTATTGGAATTGGCTTCAAATTGATTGTTGAAAAATAAACATAGGAAATGTACCTTAACAGCATTCTGGATAAAAATGCAACATGTGTATTTGGTCTTAACAGAAAAATTTATGAAACATATCTCTCGTTTTTCCCAAATTTATATTTATGTGTAGTTACTTTTCCAGCATTTGTATAGATGAAATAAAAAAAAATAGAACAGACTATTGGACATGGAATCGCATCCGAGTTTAAAACTTACAAACAATGAACCAAATTATGATCTATCCTCATAGCACACAAACAATTTCATCCTTCTCATTGATCCAGAGAAGTATTACATTTATTTATATTTTATTAAGAAAATTTTTATTTCTCTTTTATGATTATTTTGTGTATGTAACAAAAAAAAATATTTTTGATTGTTATCAAAACACATATTTTGACAAGAGGTACTCAGTATTACAAAAAGGTACACATATCAAAAGTTTGGGAAATATGGAATTAAAAAGAATAAATTTTATTTAGTGATACAGAAATTAAAATTTAAATTTAGTCATGCAGAAAGTCATACTGATTTTTAAAAAGAATAGAAGAAAAAAATAAACATTCTTTTATATTTCTGCTCTTCACATCAATTACATGCATAAATATTATTTTAATATAATTTAAAAAATAAATTTAGATATAGTAATGTAACATAATCCTTCTGAACTAATTCTGTTCAAAACAGAGATAGAACGAAAAGCAAATATTAGTGTTTTTATCAAGAATTTCTAACAAAGAAAAATTTTAAAAGGCAACCAAGAAGATTTCTTGCTACAGAATGGAGATCAAGAATTAGGGTTAGTATCATAGAGCATACTGAAACACCTAAATTTAGTAAACATTTCTTTTCACTCAAATTTTTTCCAGGATAATTGAAAGATATTTCTTATTACCTTTTCAATCAATATAAATCTTATAAAATAAATTATATTGCATTCTCATTTATTTCTTTTGAAATTTCGTTGCTAGTGTTAGATATTTCTTTAGATTTTGAAAAATTAAGTGTTCTATGTACTTTTTTGGTTTATAAAACTTTTGATAATAATAAATTGTAATGACATCTCAAAGAAAATAATCTCATACTTATGCAGGTAATTATAAGAAAATTATATTTTTCATTTGAATTTATTCGATTTCGAAGTCTTTTGATTTTAATTTTCGCATTTTTCTTTCGAAATAAATACACTTTAATGCTTATTTTAACAAATATTCTAATTATTGATCAACATTAATTGATTTATTTAAATGGATATCCTATTTATGAAGCAAACATTATATGGAACATTCGACTTGCAAGGAAAATGCAACAAGCGGATTCAGAACAGGGCACGTTCTATATTTTACTACAAATGAATTAGTAATTATTAATAATTACAATATTCTTTAAAAAAGAAAGATGAAATCTTTTAGTCATTATAATAACTAGAAAAACCTCTTATTATAACACAAAAAGGATAGATTTAACAAAAAAAACATTTATGAGGTTAGGTTAGGTTAGTATTAAGCGACATATAGAATTTTAAAAACAGTATACAATAAAAATAATTATTAAAACAAAGCTTCTTACCACAAGCTGAAGCAAAAGGGACGATAGAAGTTGAAATATAGTAGATGTATGGAACTGGTATCAATTTCTGCGGAATAGCATAAAGAGCTAAATGTGCAAGAAGATCGGCTATGACAAATTGTCCAATATTGCGAAAGAATTTAAAAGGCGGTTTAGGATACTTAAGCATCTTCCTATCTAATTTATCCAGGAAACGATAATCATCATTAGCATCTTGAACATATTTGGGTAATTTCCAGAAATCTCGAATTATTCCAATACCAAAACAGCCTCCAGTCATCAACCAAATTAATCCTTGATAGTCCCGTCTTAAGTAAAAATGATGTAAGCCGAAAATTCCTCCGAAAAACCATAAAAAATAAGCCACGAATATATTTCTGTCATACATGGCTTACTAAATTACAGACAACAAATATTATTTTCAATCGCCCGCCAAATTGAACAGAAATCTACCTGCGCAGAACAAGAAATATAAGCATAAAATTATGGCAAACTGTCTTACTTCTGTTGCCAATTAAATTTATAATTTTCTGAGAACTGAATTTCCATTGATCATGAGAATTCAAGGTAATTACATTTTCACTTTTTATTATTTTGCTTCTAGTTACACATTATGGGTATATTAATGTCTACTAATTTAGTTGATTCATTTTCTAATTCCCTTATAAAAACATGAAAAGTATAAATGAATGTTCAGTCGTTTTAATTCTGAGCATTATTTGTAAAGATTGATATTTAGTGTCAAAATATTCTCAAGCTCATATTACATTAAAGTTGCCGATATTACAGTGAAAGAAGCTGTCATAGACTTAAAGCCAAGGGCAAAGGAAAAAATTCCGGCGAACAAGTGACATCAGAAAACTACAAAATAGCGTTTGGAGAGAAAGTTATAGAAATATCTGCAGGGCACCGGCGAAAAATCAAATTATTTACCTTTTTGTTTTTTCTCCCGTCGAAATAATATTTGCGATTAACTTTTATGATGAAGATTAATTAATGAAAAATCTCCGCGACAGTCATTAAATTAAATTTTGAATGTTAAATATTACCTGTTATTAAATTATTTATAAACGATAATAAAATAAGTGAAATTTATTTTAAAAAAATTAACATTGATATTTCCTTGATACGGAGCATGTTCGGCTGTTGCCCTGGCCACCACGTTCTCCAGATCTTTCACCAGTAGAAAACGTCTGGTCAATGGTAGCCGAGCGACTGGCTCGTCACCAAACGCCAGTCACTATGGTTGATGAACTGTGGCATCGTGTTGTAGCTGCATGGGCATCTGTACCTGTACGTGCAATCCAATCTCTGTTTGACACAATGCCCAGGCGTTTAACTGCTGTTATTACTGCCGGAGGTGGTTGTTCTGGGTACTGATTACTCAGGATCTATCCAGCCAAATTTTTTGAAAATTTAATCACTTGTTATTTCTAGTATAATATATTTGTCCAATAAATATCATTTTGTTATTTGCATTTCTTCCTGGTGTAGCAATTTTAATGGCCAGTTGTGTATATATATATATATATATATATATATATATATATATATATATATATATATATATATATAACAGATGTCTCGATAAATAAACATTCACCATTTCCCAAAACTGATATTACACATCAGTCAAAATGTAAATAATAATTCAATAAGATGTAAATAATTTAATTTGTTGAACACAATAATAAGGTCATTATTTCTTCTCTGTGAATTCAAGAAGAATTCTTCAATCAAGGTTTCACCGGAGAATTCTCCAGTAGTTTGTGCCTGAGATAAGATTACGATACATCATATCTCAAGTTGGGGCAATTCGCATTTGTCATCATAAGGTCTTTCAGATTTATATATATATATATTTACAGCAGTGCAGTCTAAGTTTTACCATTTTTATTTTTGCTAAGTTTCACTGCAAATGAATGTTTTGGAGTTATAAGTTGCCGAAAAACATTTTTTTTATTTTTAAACCAGCATGTACTATCAACTCAGGCAATTTATACTGCCAACGATTTTAAATAGGTATCCTATTTTGCCTTTCTCTGGCAAGCAAAAACAGCACTTGAAATAATTGTTCTCTTGACTCACGGTTAACGAAAGATTGTGAAGTTTCCAACTTTTAAAAAAGCAAATTTTGATTTCGAATGGAAATATTAATTTCAATATTTTATACATTTTATAAAAGAAGTACCGCTTTTTGGATTTTGCTTATATTTTTATTTCTGATGAATACTTTCAAAAAGAATTACTTCCTTTTCATATTAATATATAATCTGTAATTCTAAATTAATCTAGAATTTCCATTAAATGGCATTAAATACTTATTTTTTAGCCTCTTTAAGAAGTTAAAATAAAATTGCTTTGTTTATAAAATGCACAAATTTAAAAATATTAAGTACTGATTGTTCAAAATTCAGACATGAATGTATGGGATTGAACTTTTAAAAATGTTTATTAAAAATAAAATTTGGATTTACGCATTTCTTTTCATAAAGTTTATAGTCTTCACTTGTCAAGGCTTATATGCTGTATATTTATTGATGTTTCGTATCCATGGACTATCCAAAGTTAAAGAATGCAGGCTGAAGTCTAATTTTGAAAAAATGCACTTTCAGACAATTGTATTCTGTCAGTAGAAGAAATAACACTACGTTTAAAGGAAGTAGAAAATATGAAATAATTGGCAAAGTCAATTATAAAATGTTAACTCTAGGATATATATGTATATTTCCAAAAAATTAAAATGAAAAAAAGATAGTAAATTTAGTAATAAATACTACAATATATATAAGAACCTTTTTTATTTTATTAATCAATTGTGAAGATAACAGAAAATTAAATTTTCCAAACAATGATATACATATTTGAACAAAATATTTTTAAAAAATGATGTAAAAAAATACACTCACTTCCAAAAGATAAAGACAAAGGTATAAAATGCTAAAAAAATCATCAATTTCTGCTTTTATTGACACAATATTCGGCAGGAAATTGGCATATATATTTATGCATAAAATAAATCAATAATTATATACAGAAATGAAAACAATATTTAATTTTTGTAAGTTATCAGATAAGGACATACTGGAGATTTAAACAGAAATATGTATAAGGTGAAAATAAATTGGATAAAATGAAGAAAAAGGGCATAATTGGGTTTGTGATCCCCCCTCATCTGTATACAAATTTACACCTTGTGACCTTGCTTTCAATTAGGTGGCCTACCACCGCAGAATTAAGCCATAGCCATAATTGTAGAGCAGTTTGCAGCCCAATAAGAGTGGCTGGAGAGAGGAAACGTGAAGGTACAGCTCGGCCGAGGTCATCCCAAAGAGTTTCCATGGAATTAAGGACGGGAGAATATGCTGGCCACGCCATACGCGCAATCCCTTCACTCTCTAGGTAGTCATCAACGATATCAGCTCTATGGGGACGTGCGTAATAGTCCATTAAAACAAAAGTAAAGCCAACAGCGTACAATATCACGATGGGTTCTAGGACTACATCTCGATATCGGACAGCCGTCACAGAACCCGTTTAAAGATGTGCAGGTCGGTGCGATATCCTGATGTAATCCCTGCCCACACCATAACTCTTCCGCCTAGGAATGCGTGATATTTTGGGGCTGTTTTCTCGCTCTTTGTTCACGACATATTCTTATACGCTTGTCATCTGGTTTCAGAGCAAATCTTGATTCATCAGTTAACATGACATTGCTCCAATCAGACAAAGTCCTATTGACGTGTTCCCGGTACAACTTTAATCATGCCCCTCTTGGTGGGATGGATATACAAACACAAACTCGTGGTACCCGGGCGTACAGTACACTCATATGTAATCTTTGGCATATAGTAGCTGCACATAACACCTTACCAGTAATTGCTGTAACCATAAATGTCACACATATGGAAGTCGCTCTGTGATTTCTCTTGGTTAAATTCACTATATATCGATCTTCCGCGGGGTTTGAAAAACTTGGGTGGCAGGCTACGGGCGTTTGGACAACTGTCTCTGTGGTTTGAAATTGTTTCCACAAACGTGAAATTACAGAATAATGAATGTCGAAAAAAAGAGCAACATCTGAGATTGACTGGTTTCTTATAAGACCGCACTTTTTACATATTGTTTTTATTTATTACATATTGTTTTTATTTATGACATATTGTTACATTAAAGATACATATTGTTTTGATTTATAAAATGTGCTGGATAGCAGAATGTAATAATTTTATTAGATCTTTAAATTTTCCAGTTATTTTTATTGTGAAAAAATGCAAACATTGGGAATTAGATGAAAATTGCTTGAAAAAAATTTGTTGAACCACAAAATTATTTGGGTATTTTCTTAATTAAAAACCATTTCTATGTCCTGCAATTCAAAATATTTGTCTCTCCAAAATTAGTCATTTTTATTATTATGATAGACAAAGACTTTTGTAGTTATCTTTTGAATTTGTCAAGATAAATATTAATCATTATTAGGATTTGATTCAAATTTATATAATTAATTTTTAGGATTGTCTTAATTCTAAGATTTAATATTCAATTAAAATACTTTTTACAGTTGAATTAAAAATCTGAGTGTTTTTTTTTTATTTATTGAATATCAAATTTTAAATCCATAATTCGAAATTTTGCTTCTTAGCAAGGAAAAATTATATCACCCAATTATTTTAATGTATGTTGGACTTTTATATTTCAAATGAAGAACTATTAAAATGTATACTTGAAAATTTTTATATTTTGTAATTAAATGGAAGATATGTTTATTTCCTACACCAGATTTGGAATTCTTACTTTCCTCTAGAATCTTTCGGAAAATTTAAATTTGTTGTCTACTAAAGGTTCTAGAATTCGAAGTATTGATTCAAAGTAAGCATTTTTTTATTTTAATGAAAAAGATATTTGAGATTATGTAAAATGATTTACTTTGAATTGCTTACATCTTCAGAGTGATTTAGAATGTGACTGTGTGTGATCAGTGAATGTGATTTTCTTTAAGATCTTATGTTCACTTAATTTGGAAGCAAAATTTCCTACTTACATAATGCTGTAAATCCTGGGTATTTCGTATATTCTTATTTTGTTTAATACTTTTACAAAAACCATCTTACCATAATATCTTCAAAATAAATTATTTTTTTAATTACACTTTATATATGTATATAAGTAAATTAATATAAGAATTCTCATTTTCAGGAAAAAATAATAAATTATAATAGCAAATGAAACTCTTAATATATTGATTTTGTTTCTACTAAAGTTATATTTTAAATTAATATAGTTAAAACCTTTTCGTAAGAGAAAAATTTAGTTTATTGCAAAAATTGAAATTAGTAACTACCTGAAATTCAAACCATTTGCTTGTATATGTATACCCTGAAAGGAAGTTCAGAACTCATGCTCTCAGTGAAATTAAAAACCAAATGCTTACGTTAACAAAACAAGGAACAAAGTATCTGGAATGAATATTTTTATTTCCATTCAAATTTTTTGATTTAATAAATGATGCTCTGATGTAGTTTTAAACAGAAATATCAATATTCTTCTATTTTCAAATATATTCCTTTAAAGTTATTTTGTAGTAATTCACTGTTCTACAGACTTCAAAGGCAAAAATAAACTGAATGGCATCTATGTCTCACACAGTAACCTGATTTTTAGTTCTGTTAAATATCCATCTTTATTAATCTAAAGTGAATATTATTAAAAAGATGTACAAATTTCATCACAATAAATATCATTTATTTATTAAATGTTGATTGGAAATTCATTTTTTCTATAGTTAGTGTTTCATATTCTGCTCTGCTACGCATGAAAAATTGCGTATGATGGGATGAACCTAGTTTCAAATGAATTGAAAAATTATTTGTTTTTAAAGTAATATACCTGAGGATGAGGCTAATTTTAAAATAAACAAATTAAAAAAAATTAATTTGATATCAAAGTAGTATATAGGGGGGTATATGGAACACTCAAAAAATGCAATATTTTTTGCAAAATAAGACCTATTTTGTAAGTTTTATAGTTGTTTTTTGATAAAAATATGCAAAAATAGAGCATTTTTAAATTTTTAAAATTTAAACAAAAAAGTGTGTTTTTCACTAAAAAAATGACGTCTTTTTCATTAAAATATGCAGTATTTTTAGTGTTTTTAAACTGTTTTTGATGAAAAATTGAGCTTTTTTTCACTTTCAAAATTTCAACAAAAAAATTTGACCTTCCATCGAAAAAATGATCACTAAAAAATGCATTATTTTTATGTTTTTAAGCTGTTTTTTCGATAAAAATTGAGTTTTTTAATCTGTTTTATTATAAATATTTGTGTTTTTTTGGATATTTAAACGAATGTTTTTTTATAAGAAATGCAAGGTTTTTTGAAAATATAAGATAAAAGCCATTGTATGTGTTTTTTTAAAGATAATCTATTTTTTCTATATGCAAGAAAGGTTTTAATTTATTTGATTGTCCATCACTACCAATTGATAATTTAACACGATCGTTTCTTTTACCATATGCAAAACATGTAACCGATTCGGTATCAGTTGTTAAAGGTCTAGTAAATATAAATTCTTCTCCAATTTGTAATTGTATTAAAGGACTATGTGTACGATTTTCAGATTTCAAAAAAATTGTAATTTTCATATGCATATTAGTTACTAGTTTTAAATCAGGTTCTAGTAGTTTAGAGCTCATTAAATTGAATTCTACAGGTCTAAAACCTCCTGTATGATATGTTGCATATTTCTCTTTAATAGTAGCATAGAAATTTTGAGAATCGACATATTCTTTTGTTGCGGCATCTTTATTTATAACAGGATTTGCAACGCTTGAAAGTCTTACATTTCCAAAATTATACACACCATTTTTAATTAAAGAAGGTACATATAATCCATCATTATCTCTAATTAATATATTATCACTCTTTTTATTATTGATGAGTGTTTTTCTGTCTACATAATATTTATTACACACATCGTATTTATCAGTAGGAGTTGGAATATTAATTATTTTTTGTTATTAGCATCGAAAGCATTTTCTTTCAAAACTAAAGCATTGTTTTCAAAGTAACGTTTATTAACAGCATTTTTGTCATTTATAGGATCTTTTATATTGCTAATTATTTTATCTTTAGCATCAAAACTACCTTGAGCTGAATGTATTAAACTTTTCTGTTCTAATTCTTTTACAATTTTATTCACATAATTCATATTAGCTGTATCATGTAAATCTATTGGATCTGACACATTTGAAATTCTTTTATATTTCGCATTATAGTTTTCATTTTGTAAATGAATAAGAGAAGCATCTGATAAATTTCTAACATCATTTTTAAAATGTTCATGAATTCTATCCACATAAGATTTTGTAGCTGAATCATTCAATAATTTTGGTTCATTTACATTTCTTAAATTCTTTTTTTCTATATCGTAATTTCCATCGTTTGTTAATTTAAATCCTACACCTGGAGGACCTGGAGGTCCCTCTTTTATTTCATCATCAAACAAAGGATAATAAGCTGTCATTTATTAATGTAATAAACTCATTACTCATTATGCTTTCAATGTTTTAATCATAGTTATTTCTTCAGATTTCATATTCATAGAGCATTTGTTTCTTTCTTTCAAAATGAAGTAGAAAAAGTAATTTTTGGTGGTATTATTTTTCAACCTCCAATTGAATTCGATCATTAAATTATTCAGGTTTGTGTAATTTTCATGATTCTCTAGATTGAAACAAATTATAGGATATTTACTAAAATTTGAATAATCTATCATGCAACCTGTTTCTGCATTTATATTGTTCATTCCGGCTTCTAAAAGAGCTGCATATATTCGATTATAATGTTTTTTATTGAAATCCATGAAATAACTTACTGTTGGAACTTTTATGTTATTAATCATTAACCAGCATTCTGTCATATCCAAGTTATCAAACATCATGTTGTTTTGGTTCATATTTTCATTTCTTTCATCATATTGAGGAATGACGTATAAACTTAAAACTTCATCAGATGTTGCAGGAATATTATAAGATCCACTAGCATTTTTATTAAATAAATTTGATTTGATAATATTATAATGATCCCAATTTATTTCTATTGGAGTATCAGATAATTTTAGTTGATTGAATTTTACAGCAGCTGAATTTTTAAATCTAACATATGGTAACCAGAGAGATAGATCTTCAACAACTGCTTTGAAATCAGGATTTTGAATATCTGTATATAACATATTTTTACTATCATTTCTTTGAATTTCTATTTTGATTTGAAATCCTGTAAGTACTTTTCTATATTCTCTGAAAAAATCAAATATATATTTTAATGGTATCCATATTCTTACAGTTTGACTACCTTTAGTGAATTTCCATCTCTTTGCAAATCCATCATTAAATTTTTCATTCATTTTGAAGTTATTATAAAAATCAGTAATTTTAGTTGCATCAACCAAAGTTCCATTATATTTGAAATTATCTCTGTCAGCATATTCAGAAGTATCCACATAGAAAAACATATTAGTAGCTTCCGATGTTGTATAATCAGGTGTGAAATTTATCAATCCTAAAACTTGATTCATGATTGCTTTATAATTAATAGTAGATTCAATTTCAGTATTTCCTATTGTTAATCTGCTCGAATTAATTAAACCACCACCATTTACAAAAGTAATATTTTCATTATTTATATTGCTTCCATCACCTTTTACAATTTTAATTTCTTGTTGCAGATAACCTTCAGAATATAATATATTAGCATTTGTATCATTTATAAAGAAATTATATGTAGCATTTTCATATGGATTGTTTTTATCTCTATTCTCATGTTTAATTTCTCTATATTCAAAGCTTTCAATTTCGTTATTATAATAATAACTGGTATCACTCAAATCATAAATTTTGTTCATTTATTTAGGATAAAAAATTTTCAATCCTGCACCATGTTTTTTCTTTTTTGATAAAATCTCATTTAATTTTTCTATTATGAAATCTTTAGATTTTTCTTCTATAATAGGTTTTGCTTTTTCTATTAAATCAGAAAAGAAACCTCTTCCTTCTATTTTCTTACTCTTTCTGTACAATCTGTGTTTATTCATTTATTTAGCTATAAATCTATACTGTACTTCTTGTCTATTTAAATCAATTAGTTCACCTCGATGATTTGTAATTTTCACTCTAATTCTATGTATGGAATCAGATTTAACTGGAAAAAATATAGGTTTCTCAAATTCTTTAGAATATAAACTTCCAGGAGGATTTGTGGTTGTAAATGAGTAAATCACATCAGATTGAAAGTGATTTATATAAGCACCATTTACTATATCACAATGAATGTAAATATTATCATTTCCATTCGCTATATCTGCTATATATTTTCCTTCTTGCTCTGCATCTTCATATATTTTTGCTTCAAATCCTAAAATTTTGTACAATTCACTTTTGGATAAATCAATTTTATAATGATCTTTCAATTTAATTGCAAATCTTTGTCTTTCTTCTATAATTCCAAATAATATTGGAGGATCATTTCCAAAGTATTTAACCATGTAACGATTCAAACCTTTTATACTGTAATGACCATTTGGAATAGTGAAATCTATCCATTTCTTACCATCAAAATATGAAAATTTATTATTTTTGTCAGTAATATTATTCCAAGAAATGTATATAGAAAATGACTGAAGAGCTATTTCCTTAAAATTAAAAGGGTTGGAATATTCAATTGTAAAATCTTCTGATTTACTAGTATTTTTAGAATCTAAAATGAGGTACTTCATTTATTTATAAGTAACAATTTTCTCATTGGAAATACTAGGTTCTTGAGTAAATGAATATAATACATCAATAGGTGATTTACCTTTATTTCTTTCAGTTATATATTTCATACAATATAAACCACATTTTACAGATGTAGGTTGTTGTAAAAAACTAGAATTATAACGAATTTCTTTTCCTGAAGATTTTAAATAATTGACTATATTTTTAGGAAGAAAATCATTTTTTATTTTTATTTTTTCATATTCATATTCTCCAAAGGGATCAAAATATTCTACAAAATCGTATATTGGATCATTATAATAACAAACCCAATGAGTTCCACTTCCTGTAGATACATCTAAATTAATAATTCCGTTTTCAAATTTTCTTATATTTTTAGGTAGCATATCTATAGTAAATGTACCTCTAAATCCTTTTTCGTTTTTCATATTTTCTTCTATTATTTTGTTGGATATTCCGAGGGAAGATAAACCCCTTTCCACAACGTTTTTTTAATTCCAGATCCTGAAATTTTATCTAATATTTTTAGTACCCCATCCTGCTGCACCACTAGCAGCTCCAAGACCTAAAGATGTGAGAATAGGAATCAGGAATGGTAAAAATCCTCCAGTTTTTTGTAACTGAGTTTTACTTATTGTAATTCTTTTACCTTTAGCAATTTGATTGATTTGTGTATTGGTAAGATGTAAATCATAATTAGGAGTTTTACTTTTATCTATTTGCAAGGAAACTTCTTCTCCTTTTTTATATCCAGATTTTAATTTTGAAATTTGATTATCACTCAAATAAACTTTTTTTGTTACATACATTTATTTAAAGTAAAAATTTTTTATAATATTCTTTTACATAATCATTTGTTAATGTTCCTTCTTTTAAAAGTTTATCTAGAATAATAACTATTTGATTATATAATTTTTTAGATTTTGAGCCTTTGCATATTTTATCTGTCAATTCATCTAATTTGTTTATACCACTGCCTATATATTCATTTCCTGCTTTAAGAGTATTCAATGCTTTTATATACATTTTTAATCCAATCATGTTAGAATCGGCTTCTATTATTTTATCTTGTATTTTTTGTTTTTTCTTCTCATTAGTTTCATAATTTCTGTTTTTAGTTAAATTTCCTTTAAGTCTTTTATAATCATCTCGTTTAGATTTTGCTATACTAATTATTTCATCTAACTCTTCATCTGTTTTATTTAATAGCTCAGAAGGCAATTCTAATCCTTCATTTTTAAGTAAATCAAAATCTAAATCTTTATTAAAATTCAATTTTATTATTCCCTCAGCTTTATCCATTAAATTTCCAGCATCTGAAGAATAGTCCAAATGTTTAGAGGATTCATGTTGAGGTAAAAAAGATATATTATCTGTTAAATCTTTTATAGCATATTGAATACTTTCAAGATTTTGTTTTCTTGAAATTTCCTGGTCTTGTAATTTTTTAATTACTGGTTTATGAAATTCTCTTAATGATTTTTCTATACCTAAATCGGATTCAAGTTTAACTTCATTATTTTTTCTTTTTTCAGATTGTAATTTTATTAATTCTAATTCATTTCTAATCTGTTGTTTTAATTTTTTATTTCTTTCACGTTCAATAATATCCATTTATTTATCAGTTAAATAATTTTCTACTCCGAGTAGATTATTTTTTACAACGAGTAGATTATTTTTTACAACGAGTAGATTATTTTTTACAACGAGTAGATTAATTTTTACTCCGAGTAGATTATTTTTTACTCCGAGTAGATATTTTAAAAATAAATAAATGATAAAAATAAAAGATTATACAGAACCTGAAGAATTTACAGATGAAAATCAAAATCCTTCATTACCAAAACATCCTTTTAGACTTTTAATTGTAGGCAGTTCAGGATCTGGAAAAACTAATTTGCTTGTTAATTTAATATATGATTATTTGAAATTTGATGGTTTGTTTGTATGTGCTAAAGATGTTTATGAACCAAAATATATTACACTGCAAGAAAATTTTACAATGTTTGATGACATAGAAAGAGAAGATATTGTAAATTGTAAAAACATAAAGAGAAAAGAATTATTGTTGGAATTGTTTAATAAATATAAAAAAAGAACAAGTATTATTTTCTTCTGATTCCAAAGAATTCATAAAAGTAGATGATTTAGATCCATGTATGAAAAATCTAGTAATTTTTGATGATTGTATAACTGAAAAAGATCAAAGCGATATAGCTGGATTGTTTATCAGAGGAAGAAAGAAAAATGCATCCATTATTTATCTGAGTCAATCATATTATTCTACTCCTATTAATATAAGAAAGAATTGTAATTATTTTATTTTCTTTAGTTTACAACCAAGAGAAATCCAACAGATAATTAGAGAAATTGATGGAAATCTTACTAATGAAGAATTTAAGAAATTATACAGGAAAGCAATTCAAAAACGTTTTGATTTCTTTATGTTGGATTTAGTAAATATAAATATGAGATATCGAAGAAATTTTGAGCCTTTATAAATGGAAGAATATTTGGAAAAGAGAGTTTATATCTATCGAAAGTCTTATCAATTGATGAATAAATTGAGTGTTTCATTATCAGTTAGTAAGTTTTTATTCAGCGCATCTGGTTTATCTGGATTCGTTTTTCTTCCCTTATCAGCATTGAGTGTAACAGCAGGCGTCATTGAAATAATTGATAAGTCTTTAAATATCTCTGCTAAAAAGAGTGAATACAAACAAGCTTATAAATTTTATAAGCAGTTATTAAATTTATTGAAATCAAATAGTTTGACTGAACAAGAAGTGTATATGAGAGAAGATGAATATATTCAAAATTTACAATATTTTCCTATAGAAAAATATATAAAGAAAACTCAATTAAATGGTTATAAGTATGTTGATAAATAATTTTATATCTAAATAAATGTGTAATAAAAAGAATTGCAAATGTAAAAATGGAAAAGGTGTTATTAATAAATCTATTAATAATTTACCATTTGAAATGCATCTACCTGGACATTCATTTACGGGACCTGGAACTCAATTACTACATGGAAAAACAAGATTAAATCCAGATTTATCATACAAAGAATGGAGCAAACCAATTAACAGAGTTGATGAAACTGCATATAGACATGATATTTGTTATTTACAAAATAAAGATACTAAAACAAGAAATGATATCTGTGATACAAATATGTTAAAAGAATCAGATGAAATTCCAAATCCTACAATTCGTGAAAGATTAGAAAGAGGAATTGTTAAACCAATCATTAAAGCAAAAAAGGCATTTGGAATGGGTTCACTCATTTATTGTTTAAAATGTAAAACTCATACAGATAGTAAAGACGTTATAACTACTACATCCAAAAATGGAAAACTTATGATGAAAGGAATTTGTGTCAATTGTAATTCAAAGAAAAGTGTTTTTTTAAAAAAACAAATGACACTTTAAAAGATGTATATTATGATCCTTTGAAAGGTTATTGTGGTATCAATGAGTTAAAAAGAAAAACTAAATTTACTCAAAAAGATATTACTGATTTTCTTCATACTCAAGATGTATATACAAGATATAAACCAATTAATAGAAAATTTAAAAGAAGAAGGATTTATGTATCTCATATTGATGATCAATGGCAAGCAGATTTATTATTCATAAAACCATTTAATAAATATAATGATGGTATCAATTACATATTAACTGTTATAGATATATTTAGTAAATATGCATGGGCTGTTCCAATTAAAAGAAAAACAGGTGAAGAAGTATCAAATGCTTTTAAAAAGATATTCAAAGAAAGAAAACCGTTAAATATTCAATCTGATTATGGTTTGGAGTTCTTATCTTCTTTAACGCAGAAATTGTTTTCAGAAAATAAAATTCAGTGGTTTGGTACTAATAATACAGAAATTAAATGCTCAGTAGTTGAACGATTCAATAGAACTTTAAATGTAAAAATAAGAAAATATTTAGCAGCTAATAATACAAGACGATATATAGATGTATTAGATAAATTAGTTTACAATTATAATAACTCTTATCATAGATCTATTAAAATGACACCAACAGAAGCAAGTAAAAAAGAAAATGAAAATATTGTATATAATAATTTGTATGTTAAAAAGATAATCAAAAAACCAAAATTTAAAGAAGGTGATAAAGTAAGAATTTCAAAATATAAAGAAACGTTTACAAGAGGTTATCATCCTACATTTACAGATGAAATTTTTATAATATCTGATGTGTTAAAAACAGATCCAATTACCTATAGAATAAGAGATTTAAACAACGAAGAAATCAAAGGCACTTATTATGAAAATGAATTAGTTAAATATGATAAAAAAGATAATGTATATAAAATTGAAAGAATAATAAAAAAGAAAGGAAACAAGTTATTTGTAAAGTGGTTAAATTATCCAGAAGAATATAATAGTTGGATAGATAAAAAAGATTTAATTCAAGGTGAGTAAATCACCCCTTTAAAATGATAATTTTGGGTAGGGAGAATTCTCACCCCCCAAGAATTGTTAGTAAAAGGGGGGGACGTTTTGTACCCCCCTTTAAAATTTATTATTTTGTATTTTTATTATTAATTTTTTAAGAGGACGCTATTTTATATTTAAATAAATATGTTTGAAAAAAATATTACAAAAGTATTACTATTGAATATCAATCTATTTACATTTAGAATAGAATTGGAATATGATAACTTAAGACATAGAAATCATCACATAGTTGTATTTTTTGGAAGACCAGATTTTAAATTAGATAGTTATGATAATATGAGGATTATGGAATTACATATAAAAAGAATATTAAAATTACATTATTTCAAGCGATTAATATTTAAAGATATATTTGAAGAATTTGAAGATAATTGTGATTTGTTAGATGTTTGGGTTTATAGATTAAGAGAAACTTTACGAATTAAAAAAATTATAAGAAAAGAAAAAGATTTATATATATTTATATTTTAATTTATTCAAAAATTATTTAATGAGTATATTAATAATTTAAAATTAATTATTTGAAAAATATATTAAATATAAATTAATATATATTAATTATATTAATAAAAATAAATATGTTTAATAATAAATATTCAATTAATAAATTTAGAAAAAAATAGCAAAACGGCCCTTTCAGTGTGGTGGACTTTAACTTGAAATTATAACATTTATTTTGGGGGGTGCCAGCACCCCCCAGAGGGCCGTACAGTCCACCACACTTTTTACATCTCGGTCCTAGTTTTTTTTCATTTCCTGGTTCTAGGTTAAGAGCCCTATCTTAATTGCATCAACTCATTCTAACTTTTTTTTTCTAGAAGAGCGAGCAGGGCTCGAACTCAGGATTAATTCATGGTATTCAGTTACTCTAACCACTATACTAACTGGGACCTGTGAGACTTACTTTTTTTTGGGTTTATCTAATAACTTTATCCAATAAACTTTGTTCTCACAACTGATAACAGTCTTTCAATGAATAGTGCTTCCATCTATATTTTAAAATTAGAAAATATATAAATGAATGATTTTATTCAAGCTGAAAAAATATATTATTCTAGTGATGAAGAAAATAATATTTCTGTACCAAATGAATATTTAAAAGTTTTTAAAAATATTCAAAAGAAAGATATTACTTATGACAGCTCAGAAGATGAAAATTATTATAATATAAATATTCAATCATTTTGAAACAGAGATATGTAAGTAGGATAAATTTTTTCAAACAATTAAAAAGAAAACATAATTTAAATTTTACATAGCAAGTTGATGAAAAGTTTTACAAATATTTAGATTTTAATTATTACAAAAAACTATAAAATATTTGTATATCATGAAAAAGATTTGTGAATATTTTGGAATAGAAAATAATTTAAGAGTTAAAGAAAATAAAAATGAATGGAATGAGTTTTTAGCATTTTTAAATAATTAGAAATTTTTGATTTTATAGATAGCTACTTAAAAATTATTCAAAACATAAATAATATAAAGTATTTCTACTTAAGGAGAAAAAATGAAATAATAATTTTAAAATTAATACTTTTAATATCATCAAAATTAATGTTATTATCAGAATTACAATTTCCATTTAAAAAAATAAACCATAATAAATGGATATGATTTGTAGAGATTGTAAATAAAAAAGAATGAAGAAGAATTTTATATGCATATTAAGAAAAGAATGACTCGTTGTATCCAATGTACCAAAGCTATTTATTCTCAATCTGAGCGCTGTATTTGTGGCAGGTACTACACCTTATGGCATCGCGCCAGACATGAGAAAAGCAAAATACACAAAAAATTGTTAGCAAATATAATTGCTGCTAATGAAATCTTAAATATTAAATATTAACATCTTTTAAAATATTTTATTTTTTCAAAAGCCTTTATAAAAATACTTTCTAATAAATAGAAAATAAAAAATTCTATTTTTGAAATCCTTTATAAAAATACTTTCTAATAAATAGAAAACAAAAATTCTATTTTTGAAATCCTTTATAAAATTACTTTCTAATAAATAGAAATAAAAATTTCTTGTTTTTATTTCAATACAAGTATGGCTTTTGTTCACATTGAAAATGCTTTGAATACTTTGAGTATTCAAAAGTTGAAAAATGTTATAAAAGATTTAAAAATAAAAAGTAAAAGTAAATCTAAGAATGATATTATTAAATCTATAATATCATATATAAGAAAAACTGGAAATTATAAACAAGTGTTAACAGATATATTAGATTTAGATACTTCTGATTATTTAGATCGTAAAAAGAAAATATTTATTAAATATCCAAAGAGAAGAGAAAATATTAAAAAATTATTTTATTCATATAATTTAAAATTTAATAAAGATACTAAAGATTTTGAACCTGTGAAAAATAAAAAAATTAAAAGTGAAGTAAAATTGAAAGAGTTATTTAAACCCGATTATGAGATTATTGAAATGAAAGGTGCTTATGTAAAAAAATACAAAGTTCATAGAAAACAATACAGAGTTGTAGGATCTAAAATTTTACCTGAACAATATCATAATATTTTACAAAATATATTTAAGAAAGCAATTGGAAATTTAAGAGCGAAAGTTGATGTAATTGTACACAATCCAAAGTTAAATAAACCTTTTCATGATAAAATTATGTCAACTAAACAAATTTTTGAAGAATATATAGATAAGTTATCAAATCAAATAGAGTATAAAGAACTCGATATAACTGATTGTGTATTTGATTTTAATGTAATTGAGTTACCTGAAGGTGGTAGAAGTAGAGTATTAAAAGTTCATTCAGATGCCGATGTTACAAATAAAAGAAGTATCTGCCAGATTAAAAATGATGATAATATATGTTTATCAAGAAGTATTGTAACTGCTTTATCTGTACAAAATCCAAAGTTATTATGTGAAAAACTGAATTGTGAAGAACTTACAAAAATGCAAATAAAATATATTAAAATGGGTAGAGTTTTGCAGAAAACATTAGCTACAAAATTACATGAATTTTGTAATATTCCTTTAGAAGTTTGCAACTTGGAACATGTTAAAATATTTGAAGAATTCTTAGATATTCAAATAAATATATTTTGCAGAGAGAATTTTAATGAACGAATATATAGTGGTTCTTATAAACCTACATGTATTTATATATATAAAAACAGAAATCATTTTGATGTAATTACATCTATTAAAGGATTTTTGGGTAGAGAAAATTACTGCGATTATTGTAAAATAAGTTATAAAAGAAATAATCAGCATAGATGTCCTTTGAAATGTGATAGATGTTTCACAAAAAATAGTAAACATTGTGATGGAGAAGAAAAATTATGTAAGAAATGTAATCGATCGTTTAAAGGTAAAGAATGCTATAAATACCATAAAATGAAAAATGATAAAGGTTTTAGTGTTTGTAACTGTTTATATAAATGTATTAAATGTAAACGAATAATCAACAGTTTTGAGAGGAAAAAAGAAGATCATCAGTGTGGTGAAAAACGATGTAAAAATTGTTGGAAATGGGTTTTGAATAATCACAAATGCTATATGAAACATCGAGATTCTAAAGGTGGAAAATGTAAAAATGATTGCCCAAAAAATATATCACTTAAAAAAGAATGGTGTGAGTTTTGTCAAAATAATTATACTGAAAAATATTTATTCTTTGATGTTGAAACTAATCAAGAAACTGGAAATCATAAAGTTAATCTTGTCATATGTCAGAATTATAAAGGAGACACATTTACATTTGATAATGATGAAGAATTTTGTACGTGGTTATTTCACAAAAATCACTTTGGATATACTGTTTTAGCTCACTATGGTAAAGGATTTGATTTCCAATTTTTAGCTAAATATTGCTTCAAAAATCACATTAAAGTATTTACCATATACCAAGGAAACAAACTGAATTACATGCAAGCATCTGAATACAATATTAAATTCATCGATAGTATTAATTTTACAATGATACCGTTAAGAGATTTTCCTAAAACATTTGAATTAGAAGAACTTAAAAAAGGATTTTTTCCTCATTATTTTAATACAAAAGAAAATCAGAATTACATTGGTAAATATCCAGATAAGGAATACTTTGGTAACAATTCTATGAAATCCAAAGAAAGAAATGAATTCTTAAAATGGTATGAAACAGTTAAAAACGATACATTTGATTTTCAAAAAGAATTCATCAGCTATTGTAAATCAGACGTAGATATTTTAAGAAGGGGTTGTAAAGAATTACGAGAAAAATTTTTAGAAATTGCAAATATTGATACATTTCAATACGTTACATTAGCAGGTGTTTGTATGGCCATATTCAAAGATAAGTTTTTAAAAGAAAAAACGATTGCCGTTGATAATGATACATTTCAAAAAGATAAATATTCTAAGAAATCTATTGCATGGTTAGATTTCATTTCTAAGAATGAAAACATAAATATACAACATGCTTTAAATGGTGGAGAAAAAAATTGAAATTAGGAAATAAGTATTATAAAGTTGATGGATTTTGGAAAAATACTGTATACCAGTTTCAAGGTTGTCACTGGCATGGATGTCCTAGGTGTTATAGAGAATCAACTATTAATCCACAAAATCAAATATGCATGAAAGATTTATATGATCGTACAAAAAGGATTAATAAAAAAATAATAAAGAATGGATATGAATTAATTGAGATGTGGGAATGTGATTTTGATAATAATAAAGAAATGATTAGATATATGAAAAAAGAATGGTCTAGAGATTTTGTAGAACCTTTAAACCCTAGAGATGCTTTCAGTGGTGGTAGAGTTGAACCAACCAAATTGATATATGAATTCAAGGACAATGAAAAAGGCAGGTATATTGATGTTTGTTCATTATATCCAACTGTTAACTATTTTGATTATTATCCCATTGGTCATCCAGACAAGATATTTAATCCTGAAAAATATGATAAGAACTGGTTTGGATTAATTAAATGTAAGGTGCTTCCACCTAGAAAATTATATAATCCTGTATTACCTTTTAAAGGTGAAAAACTATTATTTTCCTTATGTAAATCATGCTCTAAAATCGTTAAATGTAAACACTTTAAAGATCTAATAGAAAAGAAAAAATGTAAAGAATGTTATGAAATTAGAAACAAAAAATGTACACATACTGATGATGAAAGATGTTTTGTAGGTACATGGACTACAACTGAAATGGAATTAGCAATTACTAAAGGATATAAAATTCTTAAAATATACGAGGTTTGGAATTTTAAAAGGAAATCAAATCAATTATTTAAAGAGTATGTTAAAATGTTCTTAAAGATAAAATTGGAAACAGATGATAAATTGAAAGGTCCTAAAGATTTTAAAACTAAACAAGAATATAAAAAATATAAGAAAGAATATAAAAAACTGGTAAAAGATAAATTGGATATAAAATTAGGAAAATTAAGAAAAAATCCTGGTATGAGATTTATATCAAAAATATGTTTGAATTCCTTATGGGGTAAGTTTGGTCAACGAAATAACTTACCTCAAAAAGAATATGTTATGGAATTGGATGATTTCTATAGAATTATATTAGATGATAACATTAAGGAATTAAACATGAATTTTTTAAATGATGAGTGTGTGGAAATGAGTTATAAAATGAAAGATCAATATGTTAAAAACAATTTTAATACAAACATTTATGTGGCTATATTTACTACGAGTTCTGCAAGAATTAGATTGTATAAAATGCTTGATAAATTAGGAGATAAAGTGATTTATTATGATACGGATAGTGTGGTATATATCGATGATGGAACCAATAAAATCGAAACTGGTTGCATGCTAGGTGATTGGACAGATGAATTAGGAGAAAATAAATATATGAAAATGTGGATATCTGGAGCTCCAAAAGATTATGGATATATTCTAAACGATGGGAGTGTAAAAGGTAAAATTAAAGGATTTAAGATGTCTTATGAAAACGAAACTGTTTTGAATTTTGAAGAAAGAATGAAAGTTATTACAGGAGAAACTGATTACTTAGAAATATCCAATAACCAATTTAAAATTGAGAAAGATAGATCTATTACAGTGAATAAAATAAATAAAAGATATATGTTTGGTTATGATAAACGAAGAATTTTAGATAACTATGATACAGTACCTTTCGGATATTGATCTTATATATTTAAAAATTTATATCTTTAATATTTTATATCTTTAATACTTTTTATATCTTTCATATTTTATATCTTTTTAAAATTATTTATAAAAATGCATTTAAAATAAAATGACTGATATATCATTGATATTCAATATTCAAGGATTTATCCTTCCAGATAAAAAAATTATCAGAGAAATTAGTTGGACACATTTAACAGAACCAATTGCTGAAACAATTCAAGTATTTACACCCAATTGTGAATTAACAGAACAAGAAATGAAAATTGTTCGTAAATGCACTCATGAAATTCACGGTCTAAGATTTAAAAGATATTCAGACGGTAAAAGTTTATGGATTAGTAATGAAAATGTTAAAAATTATATACAATATTTATATGACGAATATGGTGGTAGATTTGCTTATAAAGGAGGAACAATTGAAAAAGAAATATTTGAAGAATTAAATATACCAGCTGTTGATATTGATGTTCCTAAATGTCCTAGAATATTAGGTCCTATGTGCAGTCTATATAAATGTTGTCAGTATAAGAAATCCATTCAAAAAAATAGTTTGTAATAAATGGAAGAAATAAAACACTTGATATCAGTGAAGAAATAATAGAGAATTCAAAATTAATTAACGAGCTAATTGAAATCAATAAAATATATGACAGATATGGAATTGATGATTTAATAATGAAATATATTGATCAAATAAGAGAATTAATTTTAAAAGTTGAAAATAAGGATATAAGAGAAAAAGCACTTGATCTAGTAGATGAAACATCTTATTACATTATAAATAAATATCTTCAGAAAATATTTTTGAAAACGTAAAATCATTTAATAAAATGAAATATCATAAATGGAAGAATTCAACAACATCAAAAAGAATATATATCCTGAAACTTTTAAATTGAGAGATTTAGAAGTTGGAAAATACAATTTGATATCTTTGAAAAAAATCAAAACAAAATTTGGATCTTCATTAATTGCAAAACTAGAAGTAAACGATAATGAAAAAGAATTTTACTTAAGTTCTTGCCATGCTGATTTATCTGAAAGAGCAATTAAAAAAATAAATAAAAATAAATATCTGTTTAATTACAAAGGTAAAATAAATGATAAATATTATGATTACGAGTTGGAAGAAGTTTAAATCTTTATCTTTTTAAAAAAACACTTGCAATGGCTTATATCTTCTTTTTTAAAAAACCTTGCAAAAATAACACATTTCTTATTAAAAAACATAATTTCGTTTAAATTTTAGATATAAAAAAACTTTACTTTTATCAACTTTTTTTATCATAAAACACTTAAAAAACGATAAAAAGACTGAATTTTATAGTATAAAATCATCAATTTTTAATAAAAAATACTCTTTTTTTTTAATTTTAAAAATTTAAAAATGCTCTATTTTTGCATATTTTTATCAAAAAACAACTATAAAACTTACAAAATAGGTCTTATTTTGCAAAAAATATTGCATTTTTTTAGTATTCCATATACCCCCCTATATACTACTTATCAATAGAAAAAGAAAAGCTTATATTTATTATGTTTTCAGTCTTCAAAATGTAAATTTTTCTGCATTATTTAAACTCATTGTAATGTAAGTAATGTAGGGCAAGAGAAAACGAATCCTTTAAAAGATTAAAAACATGGCAATTTGTTTCTATTGAGTGCAAATTGTAAATAAACATTTCATGTATTAAATTTTATTAAGAGTTTACTGTTGTAAAAAACGATAAAAATGTTTAATCAAAACATTTAACATAAGCCTTAATAAATAACATTTCTGTTTATATTGAGCACTAATATGTAAATTCAATTCTCTATTTGATTATTTAAATTCTGTTCTTTTAATGGCAATGTTAAATTTTAACTATTAATCTAACTCTTTTTTGATAATTAGCAGATTCATTACAAATTTTATACATTTTATAATTTCAGTTATTTAATCAATTCCAGAGGATAAAAGATTAATTAGTATATTTTTCCCAGAAATTAGTCCCTTAGATTTAGCATTCATTTAATTTAAAAGATAAACATTTCTAAAATTAGTATTATGATATTTGACGTGCCACGGATGTAAACTAGACCAAAATGTGACGTCTACTGGATTAGAGTACATGCACTTGATGTCAAATCGACATCTACTGGATGAAATTGTATCGGATGGGGCTGTTATTATACTGTAGTTGATCTGATTTTGTATTGTTTAAATAGTATTTTTTTATAAATGATTTTTAATTGTAGGAATATATTGCAGATTTAGTTTTCTAAAACTTATATAAATGATATGCTGTAAATAATAATTTTTTAAAAATTATTATGACTATATAATGTATACATGTTGCTGAAATTAATTCAGTAATTTCAATTTAAAATTATAAAATGTTCTTAGTTATAAAACATTTATATTTTTATGTGTTTTGTTTCAGTGCCACTTTTTAAGCTTACCTGGGGGAACTTCTTCCGGGAATTGCACCATAAGCATAATGAAAAAATTTATGACCAATCAACTTGCATCGGAGTTCAGTTATTTTGGTGCTAGGGATGAGAAATCCTTTAATGGACTAAATATGAAGCAGTTAGTTTTTGGTAAGTGCAATGTTTGAATAAGCATATCATTGAAAGTTTTCTTTAGTAAAATTAATGGAAAAATACATTTCTCATAAAAAAAAAATAATGAAATATATTTATGTAAGTGCTAATATGTAAATTCAATTCTCTGTTTGATTACTTAAGCACTGTTTCTATTATAAAAGTAATGTTCAATTCTATCTGATAATTTGAAGATTTTTGGAACATATTTTAATCATTTTGTAATTCTAATTATTTAATCAAATACAAAGGTTACCATATTTAAGAAGCTGATATTTCTTAGAAATTGAATTGGTAATTAGATATTTAAAACATTTACTGGATTAAAAATATAAATATTTCTAACAATGTTATTATAAATTAATTAATGTCTTAAATTAGTGAAAGAAATTTTTGATATTTTTCTGATTAATTTATGCTATTTACAAAGGAGATTTACATCCAATCAGTTTAATGTTTTAATCAGATTGATAAAAATTAAATTAAATATTCATGAAAATTGTTTTCTAGATTTTTACAATCATTTTGTCTGAGGTTATTGATTTGAAAATGTTAATCGTTATTGTAAACTATTTTAAATGTACTTTATTTTATTTTCAGATGCTGTGCAAAGAACTCGACAGTATTCAAAGACTAGTGAAATGAAAACTGCAATTATTAACTGGTTAGGTCATGCAAAAACAAGATTTATCAATGACAGAATCAAACATTTCAGTTAACTAATATTCCTGTATAATGTAAATAATTAGAATAAAAATTGTGTGCATTAAAAATTAATTTTATTAGTTTGTTATATTTTTCTTGAATTAATATACACATTTTCTTGTTGGAATATTTTATGAAACAAATTTTAACATTTAAGTAGAAAAATAATTTAGCTTTTAAACAATGAAATAAGCAATTTTCAAAACTTTTTTGTCATAATAATTTTGAATATTCAATTGAGTGGAAAATTTTAGTTAAATAAAATCTTATCTTTTTTATCTTGTACAAAAAAAAATACAATGTTGAAATTACATCTAATTAGTTAAAATATTAGGCTGAGAAATAATTCTTATAAATTTCTCTTACTACAAAATTAAATAAACTATGAACAATAATTTGCCTGTTATTAAAATTTAAAAAAAAATTAGTCTACAAATAAAAATATCCTTGACTATTTTATTGTTACCCTCTAGTTATAATAGTAATTCCTATATTTATGCATTCACTAAAAACATCTTAGAAGTAATTTCAGCTTTTCCAAAGAAAAAAAAATCTTTTATTTTAAACAATAAGAAACTAAATTTTCAAAAGTTTAACTATAAAATATTAAGCATAAAATATTGCTAATTTATCAAATGTAAGAATTTCATTATATTAACTAAACTTGAACAGTAAATCTGTCAAAAATCTAAGATATTTGACTGAAAATTAAGAAAAATAAGATGCAAAACTAATTTTATAAGTAACAAGCTAATTTAAAACAGTTTTCTCATTGTCTAGTGGACAAAAATATATGAGCCACTAAGATAGATGAGAGATATTTCAATATCTTCACACATCTAGAATACATCCATAAAACTACCTAGCATAGAGCAATGCGTATGAATACATCCAAATTTCGTCCACGAACCATCCAATGGCAACGTCTCGTAGACGTATAGTGGATGTAAGATAGGTGAATATTTGAGGTGCCATAGATCTAAATTGGACCAAAAAGAGACGTCTACTGGATTAGAGTACATCCCGCGGATGATGTCATATCGTCGTCCACAGGACGAAATTGTGTTGTATGCGTAAGCAGTAACAATTCGGACTTAGTTAAGTTTTTATCATTTCTCGTACCAAAGAAAGCTATTGTCATTATAAATTGCAAAAAGATAGCTTGCCAAATTACTGAAATGTTCAACCTGGACGCCGGAATACTCTCCTAATCCAGCGTATTGAATATTCAAGGGCAAACACTCTTAGCAAGTTTTTAGAGGGTAGCTTATATGAATAAATAGTTACTCATTAGGAAACTGAAGCAGCGTTAGTAACAAAATATAAGGATATGTATTTGAATTTTTTTTTTTCCGATTCGCTATGAGTTTCTTAAGCAAAATGAGATGCTTTGAATAAGGAATAAAAATAAACATTATTTGCATGTATTACTTATCATTGGCCGTGATAGCTTTTACAAAGAATATTTCGGTTTTAACCTTGTAAAAATTTTCACAATCCAATCTCTATCAAACCTTTATCATCTGTCCAGACAATGTTCATAAAAGAGATTCAAAAAAAAAAAAAAAAAACTTTCTCTGTTGATGCCCTAGGTAAGCAGAATGCATTCTCTACAGCATGGGTTCCCAAACTTTTTTTTCTTTAGAACCATTTTCAAAGATTTCCTATTTTCGTTAGACCCCCTGCTGTTACATTTCTACTGTATTCCCAAAACTCCTAAAAAATAAATCCTAAATTGGGGGTGTTAGGAAGGGAAAAAAGTAGCACTTTTTTTCTTTGTCCTATAAATTATAATAATACTTAAGGTTATACAAAATTATAAACATTTATTATTACAGAAATAATCTCAAATCTTCAAGTTCTGTGATGTTCAATCTGCACCTTTTTTTTTTTTGTATCTTTTTTCTTTATATATTGGACATGCAGTTTTTTTTCTATAAAAAGTAGAAAGATAAAATTTACCCTTTTTATCATAAACATTAAGTATATTATTTAGGTCTGTAAAATGAGCTTATTTATAGATAATTATGAATATGACATCTCAATTGTACTTGTCCGCCAGATACTGTAATAAGCATCTTCAATTTGTTTAGCATCATTTGCCAATTTTTTGTTACAAATATTTATAAGGGAGAGCAGTTTTAAAAATGTACTCTATTTTATGTGTTCTTTTAAAGAATATTTAATATTATATTAAATAAACAAACTTGATTTGAATAAACTGTTATAAGTTTTAAATTATTCAGTATTTAAAAGTGTTTTATGAAATATATTTCAAAAATTCAATAATTTTTTTTCTTTCATTATACCATTAGCTTCAAGGTACTGATTTAATAATTTTCTCAGTTTCTCTTTGTGGTTATTTTATTCATTTTTCATGTAACATGAAATGAATAATTTGAATTTTTTTATATTTTATTCTAGGAAAATCAGTGTAGATACAGATTTTTAATTAATGTTTAAGAGAAAATTTAAAATATTTTTATTAATTTTTATTTTTGACTGTGCTTATTTTCACAGGAAATTGCATTTCATTACAGTTTCATAGATTGTGTCCCCTATCTCAAGTATCAGCTGCTCTGAAATTAAATTGGAAATTATTCATTCCTGCTTGATTAATAAAAAAAATGACAGTGTTAAAAATTCCAATTACTTAAATAATTTTAATAATAATAAATTACTTTCTATAAAGTGATGTAATATGCCACTCAAAGCAATTATGTTTTTAAACTGATTCACTATCATCTTTTATCGTGTTCTGTGTGTTATTATCTTTATCTTCCAGATGCTGTTTTTACTATGGATTTTTTTATTAAATTGTTTAATGGGGTACAATTTCTTTGTTTTTCCTGACATAACCTTTATATCTTTGACATTTTTTTTTCAGTATATTTTCTTTCTAAATGATCAGTTCTCATTATTTTATTCCAGTAACACTGGAATAAAATGCTTTTAAAATGTGTTGCATTATTAATATTTATTCTAATAAAATGTCACAAATACTTGTTGGCTTCTTTTCTATTGTAACAATTTGAATTTATTCCACATGTTTCACCATTGTTTGGTTGTACAAAAAGAAAATTAGACTCTAAAATTAACTGAATTTTCTTTTCTTGTGTGTTCTTGTTGTACATCTATTAATTCTTATAAGTTTTATTTATATATTCAAACAATCTATTATATTAAAAAAACAATTTTTATAAAATTCTTTATCAATATTGCTGTAATATTTCAATCAAAGTATTTCTGAATTTCGAAATTGATTCTCTGTATAACATTTTTTTTTTATATTTGTAATTTATCTTGTAAAAATAAGATCTATTGTTGCTTGGACTTTCAATTAAATTCATTGATTTTATTTTTAATTTGTTTGATAGTCTGAAATTCCATTTTTGTTGCGAGTAATGCTTTTCTGTACAAATTTTTTCTTTATATATTAAAAGATGTAATTCTTTCTTTTTATTAAAAATAGGAATGATGAAATTGCTATTTTTTATGATAAAAATTAAGTTTAATTTTTATGGGTGTACAATCTGTTCATTTATATGTATTTTCAGAATGAAATTTCAAGTATACTCGCCCAGCAGTAACTCTAATAAATATCTGAAATTTATTTCTCATCCTTTACCTGTGTTTGTTTATAAATATTTTCAAATATTTGTAGTTTAAAAAATCTGTTCTTTTTCTGTGATATGTGCTCTATTTAAGAATCGTAATTTCTTATACTTAAGAAATGAATTTTATTTCAATATATTATGAATTTTAAAATATTAATCTTTTGTTATTATTGTTTGGACAATTTTTTGTGTTAATTTTATTATTTACCTCATATTTTATAATTTGGAAATTGCTCATTGTTGAAAAATCTGTGTGTGACTGGGTTATTTAATTGTAAAATGAAGTACTACACAAAATATCTGGGCAAACCGGATTGCATCATTAAGTAAAAATGATGCAATCCGAGACACCCTCCGAAAAACCATAAAAAATAAGCCACGAAAATATTTCTGTCATACATAGCTTACTAAGTTACAGACAACAGATATTATTTTCAATCGCCCGCGGAATTGAACAGAAATCTATCTGCGCAGAACAAGAAATATAAGCATAAAATTATGGCAAACTGTCTTACTCCTGTTGCCAATTAAATTTATAATTTTCTGAGAACTGAATTTCCATTGATCATGGGAATTCAAGGTAATTACCTTTTCGCTTTTTATTATTTTGCTTCTCGTTACACATTTTGGGTATATTCATGTCTACTAATTTAGTTGATTTATTTTCTAATTCCCTTATAAAAACATGAAAAGTATATATGAATGTTCAGTCGTTTTAATTTTGAGCATTATTTGTAAAGATTGATATTTAGCGTCAAAATATTCTCAAGCTCCTATTATATTAAAGTTGCCGATATTACAGTGAAAGCAGCTGTCATAGACTTAAAGCCAAGGGCAAAGGAAGAAATCCCCAGAGAAATTCCGGCGAACAAGTGACATCAGAAAACTACAAAATAAGCGTTTTGAGAGAAAGTTATAGAAATATCTGCAGGGCACCGGTGAAAAATCAAATTATTTATCCTTTTGTTTTTTTTTTCTCCCGTCGAAATAATATTTGCGATTAACTTTTATGAATATTTTTATGATGAAGATTAATTAATGAAAAATCTCCGCGAAAGTTATTAAATTAAATGTTGAATTTAAAACATTACCTCTAATTAAATAAGTTATAAACGATAATAAAACAAGTGAAATTTATTTTATATAAATTAATATTTTTAAAAATTTTAGAAAGTTTATTAATTTTATGAAATTATATATATTTAAGATAATTGTGGGATTAAAAAATTAGAACTTATTTTGACAAATATAAAATATGTTCTTTTCTTGGAAAAAAGTAATATGTTTTACAAAACATTTGAAAAATCTGATATAAATAATAATTTGTATTAACACTATACATAGATATTTTATGAGAAATAAATAAATTGAAAATCAAAAACTTATTTTTTTATATTGAAATATATCTTTAAATTAATTTAGATAAATTACACAGAAGAACATATTCTACATTTAAATACACTGTATTTAATATTATTGAAAATATTGATTCTTGTGTTTAATATATAACTGAAAAAGTAATTTTGGTATATATTTTATGTTTCTTTGGAGTATTAGATTTTTAATAAAATAAATTCAATATTAAATTTGAAAAAAATTAGGAATTAAAGTAACATTTTTTTGTTAACAATTCATGTATATATTAGTTTAAAGTTTTTTTCAGTTTCCAAATTAAGTTTAAATATAAAGATAGAATAATGTAAACATTTTTTGATTGAGGATTAAGGTCTTAGAAAGTATTTATTGAAGTAACTACCATTTTATGTGTAACTATCATTTATTTTTGATTACACATCTAAAATTATAGGTAATATATATATATATATATATATATATATATATATATATATATATATATATATTGTAAAAATGATTATTGCAGAATTAGTTAGATTTGTACAGATTCAAGGATGCATTATTGCATATCTTGTTGTTCATAAAATTGTTGTTTGGGACCTTTATGTTGATGGAACAGGCAGTGTGTTGGTGGGAAGAATAAAATCCCTGGCTCCTTAACACGAGCTGTTGGTGTATCTTGTTTCCGGGTGTCAACTGGACATGACTATCTGGATCGAATAGGTGTAATGGACTCTGCTCATTGTCCATTGTGTAATCATGGTGATATGGATGCCGCTCACCTCAAGAACTACCCTGAAGTTTTAAAGTTTATGACTGATAACTGTTTTGAGGCTACTAAAGGACTTTATTTTTGTTTTTAGGCTTGTTCATCTTTTTATTGGGCTGCTCGTCGTTTAATGGCAGAGATGCCGAAGACAGGCTTTGGATAAAAAATAAAATAATTTACATGGCAAGTATAATAATATTTGAATTGTGTTGATAATATGCTTGCCATTTATTTAAAGACTGTAACAGATCTATATTAACTCTATTGACAAGAGATGGTGTTATTGCCCAATAGATCATAACTTACAAATTGTTCAATATCCATTAAGATATAGCAGGGAGGTGTATGAGAATTGGAAGCCGAACCATCCGGTTCATAAATACCTTTGTATAATTATTTGTAATATACCTTCTAACCTTATATATAGTTTTGTTTATAATCATTAAATATTTTATTTTGTAATTGTTCTAATCATGTGTAATATCGTAATAAATGTTTTGTTTTACATAATTCCAACTTCCATTTTCTTACGTCACTACAAGACGTATTTATTGTTATTCAGAGATCTATAGTTATTGTAAAAGATTATCTCAAATAGAGTTATTTTAAAAATATAGTTATATGTATATTATATCACAGTATTGATGTAATTCAATGGGTTAGATAAAATTTAGAATATGAAATATACACCAGTTTGTCAAATAATGATAATATTCAATGTTTTAAAAAATTATCAAAGTATTCAAAAAATCTCAATAATTTACATATTCTGAGTTTCAATTTAAATAAATTAATATATATATATCAGATGTCTTGATAAATAAACAGTCATAATTTAACAAAACTGTTATTACCCATCAGTCAAAATGTAAATAATAATTCAATAAGATGTAAATAGTTTAACTGGTTGAACAGAATAATAAGGTCATTATTTCTTTTCCGTGAATACACGAAGAATTCTCCAAGCAATAAGACTACATCTAACAGAATTCATTTCCTTTCCAAATAAATGAATCTATTGACGTTGCGGCATTAGTAATTTTATTGGCTTTTGTTTGTCATGCATACTTGGGATGTTTCGGAAAGGACCTCTAATTGTGCAAACCACTACCTGCCCTTACAACAGGCGTTGAAATATTCCATGTGTTGGATGATTTTTTAAGAACCAATGAAATTCGATGGTTTAATTGCATCGATGCGAGTACAGATGGTGCAAAAGCTACGACGGGTCCAATGGTTGGAGCAATAACAAAAATAAAAGAAAGCTGGAATGATTGCAGTAGTAGTCATTGGGTTCTCCACAGACATGATTTAGCTACGAAAAAAATGCCTGCATCCTGGAAGTTTTAGCTGAATCAGTTGGAATTATTAATTACATAGAAATCCCGATCCTTGGAGTCAAGTCTTTTCAATATACTGTGCGAAGATATAAGAAGCCTTTATCAATCTTTGCTTTTCCGCACAGAAGTAAGGTGGCTCTCACGTTGGAATGCACTCTCTAGATTAAATGAATTACGTTTAGAAGTCTTACTTTTAGACTAGCATAATACCAAATTAACAGAGATTATTAATGATGAAAACTGGCAATGTATACTTTCTTATTCGGCAGATATTTTCTCCAAATCGAGCTAAGTAAATACTTCAATATAACAACGATCACTGCAAACGACAAAGTTCGAGCGTTCAAGAAGAAAATCAATTTTTGGGCAAAGAGTGTGGAGGAGGGGGAGGTCGAGGGTTTTTCTCTTCTCAACGATTTTTTGAAAGACAACACATTGCAGCATGGGAACAATTAGTTTCATGAAATCCTCGAACTCCTCCGAAGCTCGACGTCATCATTGGAACATTATTTCCCAACAGTTTAAGATGAGAAACTGCAGGAATACAAATGGATGGTAAGCTCATTCGCTGTATCCAAAAAGCCGAACATCCTATCGTCGAATGAAAATGAGTTGTTGATAGAAATTTCCGCAGACTCAACCTTGAAATCTACTTTCGATTGTCATGGTTACTCATACTATTGGATACGTTTGAAAAACAAAAACTTTACTCCCTTGTTGAAAAACCAAAACGTGTTCTACTTCCATTTGACACAACATACATGTGTGAATTCGGATTCTCGATCTATGCTGGCACCAAGACTAAGTACCGAAGCTGTCTAGATGCTGAGTCTAACATCCATCTCCAGTTGTTAAGTATTGAGCCCGACTTTTCAAAATTGTGTCATCAGAAGCAACCTCAACCTTCAAATTAAGATTCCATTATTATTCCTACAGACTCATCTCTAGTAATGAAGAACGCATTGTTTTTCGTCCACGATCAGTGTATGTTCCCGGACTATGACTTTTGTAGGTATTTGCTTGTATTTTCTATAAATTAATAATTAGTTGGATTCTATTTGTATTGATATTTTTTCTGAAAATTAAAATTTTATCTAACTAATGTTGTTTATCTTTGCAATATATTCCCTTCCACTCAATAAGAAATATGGCCTGCCTAGTGTGTTGAACGTTGTGAGTAAATCCAACAGCAAATATCTAAATATACAGTGTGGGAATTTGGACTAATGGAAACGTGGTTTAAAAAAATTAATTCAATACAGTATTTTAACCCGATTTTATTCATTCAGATTTACATATTAAATGTGAAAATGGTTTGAGATAATTCTATTTGAAATTATCTATCAAAACGAAAAATATCAGCAAAATCCAAAAAGCAGTACTTCTTTTATAAAAGGGCTATTTTTTCCCAATTTCAAGTTTAAATGTTTAGGGCTTTAAATAGCATAAAATTTAAATTAAGTTAATTAAAAAATAATATGAAGTAACAAATATACAGTATTTTAATGATACTAAATTTTGATATTTTCTTCATTACATTCGATTACAAATTTTTATATTTTGTATGACATTTTTATCACATAAAAATATATCCTATTAAGAATATTTGCATATTTTTTTTTGAAATACTTTCAAATTAAAGCAAAATAATTTAAATTAAAAAATATTTGTTAAAATGTAATAATTTTTAAGCAGTTAAATTCTTTTATATTGAAATTAATATGCCAATTCTTAATCTAAATTTGCTGTTTTAAAAGTATATACGAAAATTAAAAGCTTTCACAAGGACTTCTAAATAAAATTATTCGTTCGGAGCAATGTAGAATATTTATTAGAAAAAAGTGTATTTCTAGTCATTGATATTGTAAATTTAGGAAAGACAGCAAATAGATAATACAATATTTATAGAGCGTATAATAATCTGGCATGAAAACAAAAGGATTAAATTTGCAATCAGTTTGGGAATCAACTGAAGAGCGAAATAGTTACCTCTTCGATCAGCTAAGAGGGCTCTTACCTGGTTATGTGTGGAATCGAATTGAGTTTGGGTAGCAGAAACAGGTAAATCATTGCATGTTATTTCAAAACTATGTCACTCTTCATCAACTGTAAAAATTGTAGAAAAGAAGGTAGGTCAGTTTTTCAGGAATCCAGGACCAGTTGTTGATAAGAGGTTCAAAGCCCCTATTACATTAGTGTTCCCGATATTCCCGTGGGAGCAATTCTCATAGACTTGAACATTACGTGACGTCACAACTCGAGTTGTGGGAATCCACACTCATTGTCCAATGAATGCTTGAGATTTCTTTCAGGTATTCTGTAAGAAAATAACTATTTTACTAGATTTAATAATTGATTGCTTTTCTGGTTACAATTTTTAAGGTTGCCATATTTTACTTAGTACATTCCAGATTACATGATAAATTCTTATTAGGGAATTTTGTTTGTAGTCAAATTTTTAAAATGGATTTTCTTTGTTTTGTTTGAATCTATTTCACTCTTAAATTTTGATATTATTTTTCTAATGTCATTTTTTAAAATACTTTTTTTTCTCTAAATATATCAATGTATGAAAAATGTTCACCTTCTGTTACTTTCACGATTCAATACAAAAATTAAGCAAGTTCTTCAATATATTACTGTATTTATTTACTAAATTTATTATTTTCCTTCATTATAATTTGTTTGGAAATATAAACATATCCTTGAGTTAACACGTTATAATTGAATGCCAATTATTTCACATTTTCTACTTCCTTTATCTATAGTATTATTTCTTTCTGGCAGGATACGATTATCTGAATGCATATTTTTTTTAATTAGACTTAAAGATTTCTGTCTGCATTTTTTTAAACTTTGTACAAGCCATGGATAAGAAACATTAATGAATACCTTGCATATAATCCTTGAATAGTGAAGATTTAAGAAATATTATGAAAAGAAAAATGAAATGCAATTTTTATTCTTAATAAACATTTTTAAAAGTTCTATCAGATATTTATGTCTAATTATCAAACTGTCAGTACTTAATGAGATTTTTAAATTTATGCATTTTAAACAAAGCAATTTCATTTTAATTTCCTAAAGAGGCTAAAAAATTAAGTATTTAATATGAATATCATTCAGTGTGGAAATTCCAGAAATCTAGTCAATGTAATATTGTAACATTTCCCAAATAGCAAAATAGCTTGAACATATATTGGCTAATCATGGTTTTGTCTGGGTCCATTATTGGCGGACTATATTTGGCCAAGCCTGAATGGTCTACATTTCGTTATATCGAATCAATATGAGTTGCCATGATAGGCCCAAGCTTGGAAACCTGTTTTGGACCAATCTGAGAGGCCACGGTAGGACCAAGCTTGGCTGCCAAAATTGGTCCAATTTAGGTAGCGAAGATAGGACCTATATTGCCTTATAGGTTTGTATACATTATATGCAGCTCATAATGATAACAAAGGGTTTTATTTTGAATTACTAAATTAGAAGGAAACTATTTTAAATTATTGCAATAAATAAGCATTTTTTAAATTTAAAGCTACACTACTGGCCATTAAAATTGCTACACCAAGAAGGTGACATGCTACAGACGTGAAATTTATACGAAAGGAAGAAGGTGCTGTGATATGCAAATGATTAGCTTTAGTGCATTCAGACAAAGCAGGCACCAGTAGCGACACCTACATTGTGTTTAAATGAGGAAATTGTTCAGCCGGTTCCTCATACACAAATTGTATTTGAACGTTGTTGCCTGGTGAAAAGTTGTTGTGATGCCTCGTGTAAGAAGGAGAAATGCATACCAGCACGTTTCTGACTTTGATAAAGGTCAAATTGTAGCGTACCGGGATTGCGGTTTATCTTATCGCAGTATTGCTGCTCGCGTCGGTCGAGATCCAATGACTGTTAGCAGAAAATGGAATCGATGGGTTCAGGAGGGTAATACGGAATGCCATGCGGGATCTCAACGGCCACCTATCACTAGCAGCCGAGAAGACAGGCATATTATCTGCATGGCCGTAATAGATCGTGCAACCACGTCACGAGGCGTGAGTCAAGAAACGGGGTCGTTTGAAAGACAACAAGTGCCTGCACGAACAGTTCGACGACGTTTGCAGCAGCATGGACTCTCAGCTCGGAGACCATGGCTGCGGCTTTCCTTGACGCTGTGTAATAGACAAGAACGCCTTCAATGGTGTGATCTACGACGAACCTAGGAGCACGAATGGCGAGACGTCACCTTTTCAGATGAATCCAGGTTCTGTGTACAGCATCATGATGGTCGCATTCGTGTTTGGCGGCATCGTGGTGAACGCACACTGGCAGCGTGCATTCGTCATCGTCATACTGGCCCATCACCTGGCGTGATGGTATGGGGTGCCATTGGATACACGTCTCGGTCACCTTTTGTTCGCATTGACGGCGCTTTGAACAGTGCACGTTACATTTCTAGTGTGTTATGACCCGTGGCTCTACCCTTTATTCGAGCCCTGCAAAACCTTACGTTTCAGCAGAATAATGCCCGACCGCATGTTGCCGGTATTGTACGGACCTTCTTTGATACGAACATGTTCGGCTGTTGCCCTGGCCAGCCTGTTCTCCAGATCTTTCACCAATAGAAAACGTCTGGTCAATGGTTGCCGAGCGACTGGGTCGTCACCAAACGCCAGTCACTATGGTTGATGAACTGTGGCATCGTGTTGAAGCTGCATGGGCATCTGTACCTGTACATGCAATCCAATCTCTGTTTGACTCAATGCCCAGGTGTATAACTGCTGTTACTACTGCCACAGAGGTGGTTATTCTGGGTACTGATTTCTCAGGATCTATCCAGCCAAATTTTTTGAAAATTTAATCACTTGTTATATTTCTAGTATAATATATTTGTCTAATAAATATCATTTTGTTATCTGTATTTCTTCCTGGTGTAGCAATTTTAATGGCCAGTAGTGTATATTGTTGCATCTTACATGAGTAAAATAATTGTTATGCTTAAATTATTTTGCATTCCATTTTAAAATAAACTCGAATGATAAATTTGTTATTTTCTTTATGCAATATTTAAATAATTTAACAAACTTTACAAATTATATGATGAAAGTCACAGATTATGTTGAAATTAACATACAAAAGGAAAAGGATGAAGTAAAAATCAAGTAAATATTTTTTACCTACCAATTGTGAATATAGGAAGATTTAGGATACAAATTTAATTATTGTATATGACATATTTTAAATAATCATATTAGCAATATATGAATTTGATTTGCTTAACATTAAAAGCGAATCACGTTTCTGCAACTGAAACTATCAATTTCTGTATATAATCACATTTTTATATTTTACACTATTTTTTCACTAAATAAAGGATTCTTTTCTATTAAGTAAATTCCAATTAAATTAAAATGTAAATTTGTTTCTACAAGAAACTGAATTGAGAATTTATACACTTAAAAATCTTTCTACTTTTGTCTCTAATGAAGAAAATTTTTTTATTTTATGTTGCTTACTTATAATGAACTGCCGTGCACTTAACAGAAAAGTTTCAAAATCTGAATTACACTTATTTAAAGATATTCAATTAGATGTTAACTACTGTTTCTGAATATTTTAACTTTAGTTTATATCTCGCTGTCAGACTTTCAAATATTTTTTTTTCCCTTTTACATAAAAAACAACATAAATAAAAACAACTCATGCATTAAATAATGCATGAGTTGAGAGCATTCTTAACAAATGTTAACAATTCAACATTATAATTTTGAACAAAATTTCACGAGTTATAGGAATATTCTGTCCTGAAAATATAACTAGATAGTAAATCAGTTTATTCTAAAAATGTTTTTTTTACAAAATACAAATATTTATGCAATAAAGATAATATATTTCATTTTTTTATATTTCTAAAATATTGCTCTTTACTATAGTCACTTAAGCTGCTTCTTCACTATAATTGATCAAGGTTAGAACACAGCACATATGAATTTAACAATAAAAAATTATTAGAATAAATAATACTTTTTCACACATGCATACATTATATTTAAAAAGTATTCAATGTTCTTGTCAAACTCAACATAATTTTTTTATTTACAAAAATTTTCAAGATTAAATTTATTTTTTGGATATTACATCAATTATTGACTCTTTCAACTAGAAGCATATGATCTTATAAAAACAAATATTAAAATATATCCTTGTAACTTTTGTAACAGTATTTATTACAATAAAAATTATTGAAATGAATAGTTTAAAGAAAAACATTTTATGATGAAGAATTTTTAACAATTATAGGACTATTCTATAAGCGGTCACTAATTAAAGTCCAACATAAGTATAAGAACTTTTATAAGTATTTTGTTTTGACCAGGTGATTGTTTAAATTTGGCATAGATGTTATGAAGAACCTAGATTCAAATTTCAGAAGCTCTATAATGCTGAGAACTAGTGTTATATTATTGTGTAGTTAAACATAAAAGAAAACCAAAACGTGTAATTTTCATGTAGACAACTTTCAGTAGGGGGGTTATAACTTAATGATATGTTATAAATACAAAACTACCATTAGTCATACCTTTAAGCAAAATAATTAATCATAATAACTAAATTACATATCTGATATATTGATGTACTTTTAGGCATAGAATACTAAGATTCATACTATATCAAAAATATTTCGTTCAGTTCGGAAAAGAATAATTTACACGGGCTTCAAATTTCTGTTGAAAATGTAAACAAACTATTCTTTTTTTTTTTTTTATATATATATATATAACTTTCAATAGAATCAATAATTAAAAATTGTGGATAGATAAAACTTCAGATATTTGTTAGTTGTTATGAATATTTCAAAGTAATTCGTAAATCAGAATGAAAATTTTAAAGCAATTTTAAAATTAATTACAGTTTTATTACTAAATAAGTTTTATTAATTTGTTATTCTTTATTAGTAAGCGGAAGTCATATCACAACATAAAGTAAAGACAGTACAAGAAGGGAATAAACTAAAATTTATTGTCATTCATTAAGGATTTACAAATATAAGGTACTTAGCAATATTCTGGAAACAATAGTAGTTAATACCCAACATATATGATGTTAAATAGATTACTAAGAAAATATTTTTTAAGTGTTGTATTTTATTGTGGGAAAAGTTGATATATATGTTAAATATGAGGTATCTAGATTATATTTGTTATCTCTCTCTCCGTAATGTCTAAAGCCAGAGTTCATTTAATGCGACATTAACGTAAAACAAATTAACACTTTTTACATTTTTCAAGTAGGAACATTAAATAGGATATTTTATGTTATATCATTAAAGGAATGTAAAATTACGGTTAATAAAACCTTTAATAAATTCTTAGTTTTTAAATAAATTATATTAATGTATTTTTAGACATATTGACACTCAAACTGTATCAGAAATATTTTATAAAATTTAAAAAGGAATCACTTTAAACACAGGCTGATAATTTCTCCTGAAATTGTAAAACAAACTATTCTTTTCTTCAGTGTATATCATTTTTAAGACAACTATTAATTAAAAAAAAACTACATAAATACATATTCAGATTTTTAAAATTTCAGAGTAAATTGTTTGTTAGAATGAAATTTCTATGGCAATACTAAAACTAGCTACAGTTTAAACACAGATATGCATAGAGATAAAATATTTATTAATGTATCCTTCTTTATTTAAGAAACTTTTTATGTTAATTGCAATTCAAAATATGATCCTGTTAATAGTGAGATTTTTAATGTAGTCAGTTCAAGATGGAAATAATAAACTCTTAAACTTATGACTTACCTTGGAGTAGTTGTTGCTGTTGTTGTCTTAGTAAAGTAGTGTAATGGAATCAAATTGATTTATCCCAAAGGATCCAAAACAGCTATGGCCACATCTATAACTTCCGAGGAATACAGGAGTTGAGACAAGGGATCGATATGAATGGATGCTAAAGAGTTTTGCCAATATGGCAGGGCAATCAATGATAGGGTCTGTCGACAGTTCAATGTCTATTCAGTGAGGACAGCTAATAAAATTTGATGCCATAGAGAGAGATTTTCATTCCTCGGAGATTCCATTCATTTCATTCCATGGAGGTGTTTAATCCTCAATCTGGATAGGGTCATGGAAATAGCACAGTTACAGTTTAGAGCAAGGATGGATGATAATTCGTTCACAGCTGTAATATGAAGCAATTTTACCAACAAATATTTTTTTAGGAATGAGATTTTCCTGCCATTATTGTAAAAAGGCCGCACCCTAACTGGTCAAGACTAGAATCTTAAGAACCATCTGGGCAATGGCACTTCAAACAACTTCTTGGAATTATGCTTACCCCAGAAATAAATAAAATATCCAAAAAAAAAAAAAAAAGTGGCGGGCGGTCCATATGTGCAGGGTGTACAATGCACACCATGGCAAAATTATGAGAGACCATAATTTTATGCACCTATGTCTACCTATTTTATATGGTATATAATAAATATTATTTAAAACATATTCAATTATTATATTGATTTGCTTGCTTGTATTTCCACAGTGCGTGCGGTACTAGATGCTGCACCACGTAGCGCGTTCAAAAGCAAACGAACATAGGAAATTTTGATGTGTACGCACTGCGCACTAATAGAAAATCACACTTTATATCTATGGGCTACTCGAGAATCTCAGCATAGTATAGCACTGAGGCAAGTGCAGCTCTTTTTCCTGCACTTGGCATTCAGGTACGATTTATTAAGATTTGTATTAGAGTGGAGACATACGCGCTGAAGCGCTTTTGGTTTTTTAACTGATTAATTGGCCCTATGATTCATCAGAATGTTAATATTTAAATTTATGTATTGTAAGATTTTGTTTTCATCGAAATATAAAAAGAGTATTTCAGCAATATGAAGGGAAATGTTTCAGTGTGGTTAAGTAATCTCGGTAATGCATTATATTTATAGAAATAATTCACTGAAAAACAATGCATTATATTTATAGAAATAATTCACTGAAAAACAATTTTGTTTTGTTAGACAAAAAAGAAGTGAATTTTAATAGAACAGTCCAAATTTTACCATTCATTGTGTCTTACAGACAGAATATAAGTTATATTTGTAACACCATATTCTTGGTTTCGTTTTTAAAAATTGCCAAGATGTTTTTCGCAGAATATATGATTTCCAAATGTTAAAAAAATTAATATTATTAACTGTTAATGTGGATGATATTTTATGGATTATTAGTGGATTAAATTACATTTATTAATTAAATAAATATAATTTAATCCACTAACCGAACAAGAAACAGTTTGTTCTATTGTGCCAGCGTACAGAGAAATCTTCTGCACGTGGAATAGACGTTACGTTTGTCGGCATCAATGAGCACAGCAGGGACGGGCGGCGTGTTTTGTTTTCGTTTTGTCTACTTTTGCTGAAAATATAAGTTTTTCGTGGAAGCTGAAGCGTAGCTTTTTCGCAACCGATATGACACCATACAACATGGTATGATTTTTTGCTTCAGTGCTAGTAGAATTCTCCTAAGTTTAGCTGTTTTTATTGTTATACCTAGACTACTCGAAGGTAAACATTTTATTTATTGTATTTTTTAAATTTATTTTCATGATAAATAACCCACTTCAGAATGGAAAACTTAAATGTTTTAATAACAAAAGATTTACTGGAAAATCCATTTTTGAGAAGAAACGTTACTACAAAACACGAAATAATTAAATTAAGTATACCGATGTCGGATATTTTTCTATCGCAAAATGTTAAGATTAAAGGACAACAGTGTGTAGGACATTTTCAAAAATCTATGAATGAAAAATTTAAATGGTTTACGGGTTGTAGTGAATTTAATACGTTGTACTGTTAGCCATGTTTCTTTATGTTGTAATTGAAAAGGATAAGACTATTTGTTTGGACAAAACAAGGCTACAGTGATTTAAATCATCTTCATCTCGCCCATTATTGGTATTATTTTTGCGAGATTACCAATATTGGGCTAAACTATTTTGCTACTTGGAATGTGTTTTAGCTGTATCAATCAGATTTACAGATTAAGAGGGTTTTGAAATAATTCTAATTGAAAATATCAATCAAAACTAAAAATATAAGCAAAATCTAAAAAACAGTACATCTTCTTTGTCAAAATTATTATTTTTGAAAATTTCAAGTTTAAATTTTTAGGTTTTTAAATATAAATTTTAAATTAAGTTAATTAAAAATAATATGAATTAACAAATATACAGTATTTTAATATTAATAAATTTTGATATTTTCTTCATTACATTCGATTGTAAATTTTTAAATTTTGCATGGCATTTTTATTACATAAAAATATATCCTATTAAGAATAACTGCATAAATATTTTGAAATACTTTCAAATTATTAAAACATAATAATTTAATTTATAAAATATTCGTTAAAATGTAGTCAATTTTTTAAGCAGCTTTATTCTATTAAAATGAAATTAGTATAGCCATTCTAAGTCTATATTGGCTGTTGTAAAACTAAAATTAAAAAAATATAAATTAAAAATAAATAAATAAATAAAAAATAAAAACTGAAAATTTCACGATTATTTGTTGACACTGAATTATGACAACAATAATGAAAATAAACAATCCTTTCATGTACTTTTTCCGCTTGGCAAAAAAAGGCAAAACTTGGCCCCTGTTTAAAATATTTGATGATGTAAACTGTCCGAGTTGCTCGTGCATGCGCAAAAAATTGCTGATTTTTGGCAAATTATAATGGCAGTAACTTTTATTTGGCATGAAACTTGGCAAATATAAAATAATGTTAAAATTTCACTGTAAAAAAAAAAAAAAAAAAAAAAAAAAAAAAAAAAAAACGGAAATATTATTGGTTGATGAGTGCCAATTGCCGCAACTCGAGCTATGATGTGACATAATGTAAAGTCTATGACAGTTGCACTCACCGAAATATAGGCAACTCTGATCATAGAACTAGGAGTAGAGGAGAAGGCATATCCTATTAAATTCATTAGATACAATTAAAGCCACTGCCACCATCTTGGTTGGACCACGAAACAAAAGTGGGGAACGCATTGAGTGATTCGTAAGCAAACTGATCATTTGACGTATGCGCAGTAACTTTAATGGCACAATTTACGCATGCAGCAACATTTTATGAAACTAAGCGCTATTAATTGTATTTTTGGCCAATAATTTGATAATGTATAACAGTGAAATAGATTTAAATCAATTATAACGTTGACTAAATATTTTTCATGAGGAAAAAAAAATGTGTACAGAATATATCTTTTGAGAAATAAAATTTATCAATTGTAATGAATATACAAATTTGTATAAGCTGGTAAATATAAGTCATGAGAAATGCTTAATTACATCAATCTCTGTTTTAGGAATAGAAATTTTAGTTTTGTCATAAATGGATATTTGAAGTACTTATGTCCTTGTATTTGTACAAATTATTTTACAGTACTGAAAATATTTAAAGATATCAAACCATTTTAAATTATTAATATAATCAAACTACAGTGATTCTGGAAAATTATGTAGAACTGATTTTCTAATTCATAAATGTGAAATATTTTATCAAAAATGTAATATCTGACTGTTCATCTGTTTATGTTAATTTCTAATTTTCTAAATTAATCTGTAGACAGAAATGAAATATTTTATCATTCTTTCAGCGATAATTGGAATTATTCTAAATATGAGTGAAGAATGTGCTTAAATATATAATTATAAAAATAGAAATAAGAAAAAAAATGTATGCTTCATTGTAAAGTCTGTTAAATTTAAAAAAAAAGTAATAAAAAAAAAGACATCTTATAGCATTAAAATAAATTTAGTTAGATATATTTTGAGATGCTGTTGTCCAAAAATATGCACGAAATTTTCACATAAGGTACACACAATTATTTATTTAATGATGTAAATCAAAAAATATTAGTAATACCATAAAGCAGTCAATAAACAATAGAATGAACTATATTTAATTAAAAATAATCACTAAATTAATAAAAACGCTAAAAATTAATTACAACTAGTTTATTCCAAACAGAAAATAAGATTAATTATATAAACTAAAAATTTCTAAAAGAATAGATTAATTATAAAGAAAAGTTTGTTATTTACAAAAATTTATAAGATTGATAATATAAATGTTTTTTATAATGAGAATGCACCTAAAGCAAAAAGAAAAAAAAAAGACTACTTTTTGATCACCAAAACACAACTTACAGACTTGCCAAAAAACAAAAAATAAATTAAAGATTATTTTCCATTAAAAGATTCAAATGTTTTAGGAAAATAATGACTTGGATTTTAAATTTAATTAGAAATAACAATTATTTTATGCAAATAGTCATAAAGTAAGTTAAAAATATGTGAATATATATATTTTAATATGCTATTCAGATTACGCGAGTGACAAAGTTAATGATTGCATTAAACATTAATGAAACACTGTATTCTCAATACTACACAGATTCAGTTCTAAATTGTTGTAAGCAATGCTATCCTCATATTTGATTTGTTACTTTGATACAGCTCCCCCTTTTGTGTATTTACAATATAACAAATTTTGATTTGCTATTATATTTATAGTTTCTTTTCACACACACTTTAATAATCAGTGTAATAGTAAATTCATCAATAACACTTTCAATAAAAGTTAATAATATGATTTTTCAGGCACTACTTTTATGTGTGGAGATTTTATCCTTGTTTTTGCAGAATGAAGACATTGATATTCTTTTAGTTATAATACTTATCTGCCTTTAAATGAGTTGCATCTTATTTCCTTCAATCTTATAGTGAAGGATTTACCTCACTTGAATTCAATTGCAGATACTATATCATTTAGCAATATGTGTCCAAATTAAATAACCCTAATTTCTCTCAAAATCTTTCGGAAGAATGAGATTTTCAGATTTATGTTATTCTTACGATTAGTAAATAATGTAGTAGAGTAGGTTTCATTGATGCTGGATTAATAAACTATTATTTTTTGCAAATATTAATATATTAAATAAGTAAATTCCATCACACAGGTAACTAGAACACCATTTAGAACAGAAACACTTGAGCATATTATTAAAGTTTGCTTACCTGTGAGATGGTACTCCATCCAATTTCTTCTACCATATATTGATAATAAATTTTTTATTTACTCAGTTATATATTTCATTTTAGTGTGTTTTAAGCAAATGTGATTGCTATCAGAGGAAATTTTTGAATGTAACAAACCTCTAAATGTAATTATTTTGTATACAAAAAATTACCATTTTCATTAAATGTTAATAATTTTTAATTAAATATCTCTTATAAAGTAAAACTGATAACAAACACAGTATGCTTGAATATTATTTTATTAAATGCAAAAAAATCCTTGATCATTCATAAAAGGAGGCTTACATATTATTGACCTTTACAAAGATAGATAGAAGTCTAATAGAGTTCATATTATTCAAAGTATGTTTACAATAATGATTTTAATACGGATAACAAAATAGTGCTTAATGACAGTTTTAATAAATTGGGTGACATGATTATATAGAGGATCATAATCAAATTGATGAAATTTCAACTGAAAAAATACATTTTCAATGTTTAAAGCAGATAAAGCATCCAATTCACAATGAATGTTTATTACCCTTGCACTTTTAAGTTTTGAAAATGAATGCATCATCACATTTCTTCGAAATACTGATTCTCATATTCTACGAATTTTGTAAATATCATCTGATGGGTATATAAATTTATTCTATGATTTGAATGAAATTAAGGACAAATAACAAGGAGCGATTGTTGCACAATACATAATTAGACATATTTCACTAAGTTGGTTTGATTTCTTTTTTGCAATATAATAAGTTATATCACAAGAAAATTCATTAGGAGGTCTAGTTTAAATAATATATCCTGCTCTTCTGACATCCAATCAGGATCTCCATTTAAGGATGTTAATGAAGACTGAACAACATTAGTTTGAGAGGTTGACAAATTAATCACATTAATTTGGGAATTGTGACTAGGTACACTTAAAATACTGATTTCTGTTAAAGGAATACAATTACTAGAAGATGTAGAATTCATTTCTGCATTCACAAGCAATTATTTTATATGCAGTTTTAAATGGGCGAGCAGTTGGATTGTTATTGCTACCACCATGAAATCTTATCGATGAAAAGAAAAGCTGTAAATGGTCTTGGCTGACTTTGTAAAATGGAAAATTATATAATGGAGCATTTTCAAAACAAATTAACCATTCTGCTATATGCGATATGTTCTGAATGCAAACTTTAAATCCTAAAAATCCAATTTTCCTTTTGGAATGTAAGATTTTTTTTACCTCCAACACTAATCCTCAAATTGGAAATATAATTATCTGCTTGCTTTAAAAATACTTTTATATTTTTATATTTAATATTTTGCATATCAAATTTATTAAGCACATTTTTAAAACTATGCTGTTTATTAGATCTAGAATTTAAAATATCAAACAGAATGTTCAAAATTCTTAAAAACTTTACTGTAGCTTCATTACCTTTAAAATCATTAAGCTTTAACTTGTTGTTGCAATATTCAATTGCATCATCCACACTTTCACTCAACACTTGAGCTGCTAATTTCACCTTCATTTTCTGCTTGTTGTAACTTATATGAGCAGCTCTTAACTTATACCCCATATGTAATCCTTCTGATTCTTGAAGTTTGTGTAACGCATCAATGTGTATTTCCAATTTATAAGAGAATTGTTAAAAGCCATGCTTTTTTTTTTTATCTCCAAAAGTATTAATCACAAATTTCAGCATACGTGAAACATCAGAAAATATTGCAATTTAGAAATTTTCATCATCAGGATAGGAAAAACCAGTTTTAAGATTATTAATATCAAGTAAATAGTCAAGAATTTTCAACATTGTCAAATTTAAGGGATACAACAGTAGAACCAATGTATTTTAAAAGAGAGAGAACATTTTGAATTAAATTAGCTTTTTGGTTACCATTGTGTTTGAAAGTCGTAAAAAGTGGGGACTCGTCTGAGCGGAGAATTTGTGCGATAAACGGTTTTATTGGCTCTCCTTATTAAAAGAAGGTAAGCATATTCATCCTCATTTTAGCAAATTTTTTCATTATAATCAGTTACTTTTTTGATGCTAGAAATAAAAAAAATAAAAATATTTCCAATCATAAATTGAGATGTGGTAGATAATTAAGAAAGTTGCTTTATAGTTGTGTCAGTCTTTCTTCTACGTAGTTTCAATTTCTGTATAAAATTAAGCACGGTTTTTATTTTTAAAAATAATTTAATAAACATAGTATTATAAAAACTTAAAACACTGCAGATAAGAATTGATTCCCAACATAAAAATAATGTTTTCTTGCTAATGTTCTCGTAAGAATTATATAAAAATGTTTTGTGAGACTAATGCGAGTATATTTTGGAATACACTATTTGAACGAACATTTTCAAGTTCTCAATCATTGAGAAATGAACAAAATATAACTATTTATTGTATGAAAAATGTAATTTTATTAAGCAATCAACCTGAATGCTACATATAAAGTAGAAACTCAAGATTCGTCTGACTACATTCATTGTGCAAATCGTTTCATATTTAGTCACAGAAACAAGTAGAAAGGAAAAGTCCATTTTTAAGCTTTTTCCTTAAAAGTGAAAGATAAAAAAGCATATATTTTAATCCATTGAATATAGAAATTTGTCATGAATAAAAATACTTAAATTAAAAGAAAACAGAAATCATTACTGTATTTAACACACAGCTTACTTTTAATCCTTTTCAAATGCAACTTCGGCAATTTAAATGTACTTACTTATAAAAAAAATATTTGATCAAAATATCTTTATTTACATTTTTAATACCAGGCATGCTGTTTTGAGGAAAGTTTTTGAAATATTCACTTAGTTTATTGCTTATCATTTTTATTATAACTAATTGCAAATTCATTACTTTAAAGAAGTCTGTTATTATTTTAAGCAATTATTTTAGAAAAATCTATGTAATAAATTAATATACTCCCTATCACACAGTTCTTGAAACATACTAAATTTGTTTCACAAATGCGTGCATATAGTCTTAAAATTCTTATAACATTTCTTAATTTGGTATGTAAAACAACGAATGGGAAAAAAATCGATTGCTTGTCTATAAATATAGTATTTACGATAAACACCGTTACATTTTCAAGAAAATTACGGTAGACCTAGCGCAGTGTATCACTCTCGAAAGATAAAGATTCATCACAGTGAAAACTTTAGCATTTAAGTAGGGTAAAAATGACCCTCTTCTTTCGGTCTAGAGGATATGAAATGTCATCTTCTCGCACCGCCGTAGGAACAGTTTTTTGAAATGTTGACGCCGGGCTCAAAAAGTTAATATGAGCTTATATTAACATATAATACAAAAGACCTACATGAAATAAGTACATTGTTCTGATTTTATATTCTATGTGTTATACATGGAATATAAAATCAGAACAGTGTATTCACATTTTACAATATGGAAAATAGATGCTTATATATGTAAACAAACATTTTAATAAAACTGTACCAGAATTAAAATATCTTGTAACAAAATTATATAAGCTATTTCTATAATCTTTTGAAAACTCAGGTTTGAAAAAAAAATAGATAAACATGCAAAGAAAAAAAAACATGAAATTTAGTTAATGATAAAAATATTTTGTGTTGTAATTGAATTAAACACTTTTTTTAATATATTTAAAGTAGCTAAGAAAAATAAACAAGATTTTCAAAGGATTGGGTAAGATTACTGGACTTAATCAAAACACATTATAATTGTAAACATTAACTTATATACGAACATTAATAACTAGAAAGAAAATTTATATACAAAATTAGATATCTTATTTATTTCCATGTACGAAAATACTGATTCGATGTCCTATACACAAAGCTAAGAGAGTTTACAAAGAGCTACTCATATAACTTTATGGCTCCAAATATCAAAATAAATAACAATATTTCTCTAGAATAGAAATTACTTTAAAAATAATATAATTCAACAACTTTAAACAAACATTAATGATTTTTTTGAGATTATTAATACATTAAATAATAAAATGATAACCAAAAGATTACGAATAAACAGTGCTTAAGAATAGCACGAAATTGTTTTACCTGTGAAATGTTATTCCTTCCAATTTCTTGGATCGTCTGTTTGTACATCCGTATGCGACACAAGATCCCATTTATTCTTTTAAATTGAAAAGATGAAAATAATATTTCTTACAATACAAAAATGAAGAAATAAATTAAATAGCAACGTTAATGAAAACAAAATAAACGCTTTTCTTGTCCAACCAAGAGGGTCGCATGGTTACAGTTGAAATTTCCTCACAAGAGGGACATTTCTCTTCCCCTATCCTAGCTCTATGACTCTGATGGTTGCATCTTCAGACGTATTTTCATATCTGAATACTGAAGACATATTTCATTTATTTAAAATGGGTTATAAAGGTATCGCTAAGTTTAAATATGTTGACATGTTGGTCAAATTTATTTCATACAATATTCTTTTATAAATTTTTGAGATAAAATCTGATGTTTTTGAAATATTGACCCGAGAAACTGAGTTTTAATTTTCAATTATACATTTTTTACTTGAACTCAATTATAAAATTTTCAGCTCTGTGGGTGAAGGTTAATAAGTGCAGATATATATCCAGTTTACATTACATGTAAATCCCAGAATAAGGTTTTTATATTTTTTCAGTATTTAGATATTTACATTCCAGTCAACCGCATATTGAAAATTTTCGGCTTTTTTTTTTTTTTTTTTTTTTTTAAAAAAAAAACTAGTTCTAGACGCTTTTAAAACTAATTCTGAAGAGGTTGCCGGCTGGCAGTTTTCAGAGGTCTTGGATACCGTTGATCTAGAGTTTGATGGGTCTCTAGCCTTCCGGCCATTTACCCTCTATTCCTAAAGAAAATACTCATAACATGATGGGTAAATTATTAATTTACATAATGATTAAGTGATGCATAAGTATTTTATGAACATAAAGGAAGTGCTCCCAAAATGGCAGTACTTTGCATGGCTAGTAAGTATGGGGGAAGTCTTAAGTAAAAGCTTAGGTTAATTTAATTATCAAATCAAAATGTGATGAAACAGGAATAAAATACAAAAATATGGAAAAAATAGAAGCATAACAATAGAAAAAGGATTCTTGAGTAATACAAAAAGGCACAATAAAAATAAGAGCAGAAATATTCTAGAATAAAATAAAGCTTTATTTATTTATTTTTTAAATTACTTTTAATTATATATAAAAGAAAATGAACAAAAGTTAGGATTACAAAATCAATAGAATACACAGTAGGTTAAAAAAAAAAAAAAAGAAAAAAAATTTACAAACAGGAGAGTTTATTTACAAAAATGAGAGTATTTGCAGGTGATTGGCCCTGTCAACATGGGGGTCTTCTTTTTGTTTTGCGTCGTGGATGGAAGGTAGGGTTGTTTGTGAGTGGTTTGATCCGTAGAACTGACCTTGGTCTTTGAAAATTTTGAATCTCGTATGGGGAGTAATTTTCAATTTTGTTAATTTCTGTATTGTCAGTTTTATAGAGGCTATCATAAAACCGAAAGGCGAGATATTTGATATATCTCTCAAGCGATAATATACCCAGGTTGTCCTGAATTAGAGAGTTCCTGAAGTAGTATTCCGCTTGAGAGATCATCCTTAAAATTTTGCTTTGTTGTACCTCTAATATATTAAAATTTGTTTGAGCAGCACCACCCCAGATTGAAGCAGAGGTCTTGGATCTGGCGATCCTCTACCCTTATTAGATAGCTGGTTTTTGGTTGGTGAGCTATAACTTGAATCTGATTGGCTTAAAATGAGTTTGTAATTTTAATGGTTATTTCATAAAATTTATTTCAGAATTTAAAAAATTGTTGTTAATTAATTTATTATTTATGAGAAATATATAATTAAATTAAGTGAAACTAATAGAATAATAAAGGAAATGTTAAAGGAATAAATTGAGAGAAGTAAGAATATTTTCATAAGAAAGTCACTAAATTCGACCATTTTGTTTCTAAGGCAGGCAGCAAACCTGGTCACCACCACCCGGACACGGTGGATGACTACCAGCTGTCCACAAGCCATCCACGAAATGACATCACGGATGACCAAATTGAGGCGGAGCTTTCCACCAAACGAAGTATTCAGCATGTTAAATTTTTTCATCCACAACCGAGCGACAAGTGTATATTTACTTGATTCGATCTGTTTATATAGGAGCATGGAATTCAAATTTTCTGTAGAAATCGAAGAATTTATCATTCAATATTTTAACTGGTCAATATGTTTTAAAATTTTATTTATTTTTTTTTGTTTTATAATATATACTTATTTATTCGATTATATTTTCTTCAATAGATAACAGGTGCTTGTGAAACCTACGTGATGATAATTATTTTAATAAAAATTTTTAAAAAATCAACGATATAAATATCTTTGTGGAATAATTAATTTTAATTTCAAAAACAATTCTCTGGTAAAATTTTACAAGATTTTTAAAACTAATTTCATTTAATTAAATCTTCCTCATTGAAATTGCTTTTTAAAATTAGAAAAATATTTTGAGTATTTTTAGTATTTAATAAAAATTAATTGAATAAAGCGTTTTTAATTTAAACTGCAATTAAAACACTGCAGAAATTCTAATTTAAATAATATATTTTTAATTTACTAATGCTGTTATGAATGCATTAAATACATGAGCTTTAATATGATAAAGTTATTTGTATATTTTTTAATATTATTAAACAGACTCTAAAATAAAATATAATTATTTTTTAAACAAGGATTTTTAATGTAATGCAAATGTATAAGTATTTGTAACAAAAAATTTTTTCATAAAATGATTTTCCAATTTAGTTACTATTTATAGTTTATAAAAATTCATTTCAAAGAAATATAGATAACTTTATTTTAAATAAGTTGCATGGACAATTGAAATAAGTTTCATGTTATTTAAATTTTGTTCTTCCTTTTTTCCTCTTCCAAACATACTTAAGCAATAATATTTGCTGCTGATTTTTAAATCAAAGTATTAATGCAATATTTCTTGGCGTTTTATGGATGATTATGCTTTCAAATATGAAAGTATTAATAAATATGCAATACAACATTAATGCAAGTTAAACTGTAAATACACTTTCATTGGCCAATATTTGGAGTGACGTTTTTAATCACGTGATTGTTTAGTGTTTGGCTGGTATATCAGACACCAAGGATACACAAAACAAACACCAGTGAAACACCATCCACAAGCAACGCGGTGCACAGGTTTGCTGTCTGCCTAATACCACAGGAATTCCACGATAAAATTAGAAATCTCCGTTGTGTGACACACATTAAGGGATGTTATTAATTTGTTTAAACATGTCTATGAGGACAAACATTTTTATCCTTTAGGTCAGTTTTGAACTGAATTCTTTTGATAGCTTCGTGAATATTAATTCCATTTAATACTTTTCTTATTTCTCTTCAGAGTGTGAATAAATCATTAGAGTCGTTTTTATTTTGATTTTGTCAATTGCTTGGAACAGTTTCATTGGTTGAGGGGGGTGCGGGTTCGAGTGCCACAGTAGCGGAGGTTTCTGTATGACCAGCCACTATACTTGCGTATGAGATCTCCTCTCTTGTATGGTTATTTTTAAATATTTTCGTTCTAACTAATTCATATCTGCACAAATCAACCGATTTGTATAAAATCAGGGAACAAAGACTGTGTACCACTTTTTTTTTAATCAATTATGTTATAAGGTTCACTTATGGCATTTTAAAGTTATATTATTAAATTGAAATAAATACATTTTAGAATTACTTTATAAACATGAAATTGCTTATATAAAAATAGATTGCTTATAACAATTTTTGTATCTAATTTATAGTTTTGAAAACAAACTGAATTGAAGTAAGTGAAATGTTTTCGATCTCATTCGTTCGTTTCATTCTGTTAGAAGGAGGAAAGGAACATGTTTTGTGTATAGGTGATCAAAACCTTCTGGAATGAAAATGTTCATCTGTATTGTACCTCGATGGCATAGGATTCTTACACTATTAAATTATAAAGTTAAATAATATCATATTCTTTTAGTCTATTTAATAATTTGTATGTTAAGCTTATAATTATAGAAGACCGTGCAATGTGATGATTATTGAACTGATAATATGTGTTTTGTCATTTTTAGCTCTTTTGCTGATTTCTGAGTGTAGTAATTTAATTTTATTTTCATTATGCATATTTTTGGTATTCTGTTCCGGTTATTATTATTCTCACACCGCAGACCAACGCGTTATAAGATACGTGTTGATGAAAATATGGACCGGAATTAAAATCTGTTATAAATATAGTAAGCGATTTCATAATTTTTTTCGACATCTGTTTTCATCATCTAAGTTTTGTAATCCCAGTTCCTCAAAGCCGGTTATTCAAATTTGTGGTGATGCCCTCACATTAGAGAACGAAATAAATACATTAGCTCACAACATATCGAAGTTTTATATTTGCTCGTGGTATAATAAAATTACTGATAATAATGAGTTCGATATCGTTTTAAATAGTTCTATTCAAGAAGCTCTTCTCCGATTATGCTATAGTGTCACAGAAGTTGAAAAAAGGAAATTTGCGTATGCCATCTTACAGCTGTATTTTCATTTTTTTTCACACTTTATTGAAACTATAAAGTTTTCAGAAAGCTTCCAGTGGGAAAATTTTCAAGTAAGTTTTATTTTACAGGAACTCTTATATACTATTTTGGTCAATTGTAAATGGCAATTTATTTTTCAATAAATTATAGAACATTTCATAGAAATTATTGATTGATATTCCATTTTTAAAGAGTGACAGTATATATATAAATAAAAAGTTAAAAATGGGGAGTAAGCAGGTGGAAATAACATGTTTCAAATTCTTTGAATAATTCAATGTTGTTGTAAATAAATGCAGCATATGTCATGTAATTTTTTCAGAATGATATTTTTTATTCCTGTTTAACAAATTATAATGTATGCTATAAAATTGGTCCGGAGAACTGATATATTTGTAATCCTTTTGTAATTGACGGAACTGAAATTTTTTTATTAAAATCTATTCTGAGATAAGTATGTTAATACCATTACTGTATTAAATTCTGTAACTACTTTTTCATTAGAATTTTTTTTTAGTTAGAAATTTTTACTGCTGTTAACAATTTGAGTTTACTAAATTTTTTTGTGCTAGTCCCATTGTAAATTAGTATGCTTATTTTCAGGGTCCATCATTTTCTTATTGTACATTTTACTTATTTGTTAATGGTGCTTGTGTAAAATCCAATCCACCAGAAAAAATAATTATGCCATTAAACTTGACTTTTCATCAACAATAAAAAACAATATATGAAACATGTGGTTGTTACATTGATAAATCATTTGAGTCTCAATTAACAAGACTTCAGTTTCAATTGTAATTTCTTTGCTTTTTTTAACAGAAATATGTAAACATTTGGGATCTATATACTGCAGCCAAAAAATGTGTCCAGTATTATTTATTTTTAGGTTTTTCATTTAAATAGCTGTTTTATTGGTAAAATGCTGAATTTAGCACCTTTATATGTTATATTTTTTGTAAATAAACTGTCAAAATATTTTATTCAAGTGTTTTAAAACATTAATTACAGATTCTTATCTTTTTTAAATTTTAACTCTTTACATTTTTGTTAAATATGAACTATAGAAAGCAAAAACATTATGGAACTATTTGATATTAATTTGGTAGAATTATTATCAATTTTCTTGGTTAATGGAATTTTTTACATGTACTGTTTAATTTACTTTTATATGTCAATAAATAAATTAATGATTATATTTTTAGTAACACATATTAATAAGTAGCATCCAAAAAAGTGCTTAACTTTGGGTAGATAAATGATAGTGTTTTTCAGTGTTCTTATCATAGAAGGCTATAAATATTATATTTTATGATAAGTAATTATAATATTTGTTTGTGTAAAATAAAATTCATCCCCATTCAATTTAAGTAATTGGATTTCAAAGTTTAGTTTAAAAAAATCTGTAAATTAAGTTGTGATAGTAATGTAATGAACTGGAAAATAACATGTTAATTTTAAATTTGGAGGTAAATTTATCAGAAATTAATGTATGTTATAGATAAAATCTTACAAGTCTGCACATGTTTGGCATGATTTCCAGTTCTCATGCTACGCACCGTGCAGTTATCTTGCCCCTATGCACTATATCTGGTTTTCAAATCCTGATCATACTCAAATTTGAACTTTGCAATCTCACGCTATTTTAAATTTCAACTATCCGATTTTTGAATATTTCATTGTAATTATTTACTAGAGATATATTATAATATACTATTAACTATAAACTATAGGTATCACATACTCTATAGTGGATGACAACCAGACAATTAAACTTAATCAATAACATAAATAACAAACATTTTTTTAAATAAAAACTGGGATTTTAATTAACTTAATAGTGTTGCCCACCTTAAAAAAACTTCAGTGTAGTTCAATATAGCCCCAGATTAAACAAGGCAATAATGCTAAATCTATAATGTAAATAAGATGCATTTTTATGAAAATTCAAATTTCAATTAACTGGGCATCTATAAAAAACTTCAATGCAGTACTATGTAAGCCCAGAGTATACCAGGCAATAAAGCTAAATGCATAAACATACTTTTTATAAAAACAAGAATTTCTAATTAAACAATCTTATCATTCTGAATAAACCTAAATACTTATTTATCACACAAATATTTATGAACTATACTTAATATATAACATAAAATATTATATACAACAGCAATTTCAATTAAATAACAAAGTAAAGGTACTTACCTTACCATCACTTTGAGAATTTTTTAAAAAAAATCAATTTATTATCATGTATACTTATAAAAATTGATTTTATAAATTTAAAATAATCTTTCAAAATAAATTTCACTTAATACATTTAAGAAAATTATTTCAAACTTATATTCAAATTTAACTATCAGAATAAACTTCAAAATCAACCACCTCACAAGCTTAAATTGTATCATATGAAAACAAAATGCTTCAAAGGTTACTTGCACATTAAACGAATTTTTAACATCTACACTATCACGTTACATGATATAAACACAAGAAAACATTTTAATGCAGTAAACCACTTTCAGCATTTTATCGTTGTACTGCCTCCTAGGACTTGACCATGTTTTACAGTATACTTAAATTTTTCAATCAGATTTTTAAATTTTATTATTTAAAATTGGTATATATATATATATAATAGATGGGCACATTAGATCTGTTGAAATTTTAACGTTATCTCAACATTTTATATTCATTATTATAACACTAAACGTGCTGTTATTAAAGTGAAGACTGCTATAAAACAGTATAAATATTTTTTTGTCACAAAATATGTAGAATCTCAAATTATGTGATAAATCTATCAAATTTTTTTATTCTAAAGTAATATTTGAGCATCCAATAATAACTCAGTATGCTAGTTGAGTCATATGGCTCAAAGGATTACTCATCTTTTTAACTTATAACATTTTTCCATATTTTTCTCACTAAGCTGGCAGATGAATGTTAAACACTTCTGACTTAAAAACTTGTGGGTTTGATTCTTTTTCTTTGAGCCAAAGGGTTAGCACTCTGGCTTCTGACTGAGTATGGGTATTAATCCTGGAGAAAAAGAGTAGGTGGAAAGGTGAATCCAACAGCACTTCCCTCTCCATCTAATTTACAAGATCTTAAAAACTGGATTTCCAATGCATGGTATTCTTTGCATGGATTATCTGGTATTCTTTCCAATGCAGGGATTTCCAGTGCATGAATACACTCCAGAAGCATGTAGGTTTGATGTCCAAATGAGTAAGCTGTTATCTGTACTAAAGAGGATCTAATAAAATATCTATCACTGATATCTGATTGGCTAGTGTTAGTGTGTTAAATAATGGTCTACATAGTATACAGTATTACATTAGAACATGTTATAAATATATCCTGCAAATTATACATTATCCTTATACCTGCTTACCTGAAAGAGCAAACCTTATTTATCAAAATAATAAATAATTTAAACAAATTTTGGCATATATTTAAATTTTGTGTGTGTGTAAAATTATTCATAATTTTTGTAAAAATAATAGGAAAGTTTTTTTACTTATATATAGCCTTGCTATATTTCATATTTTGGAAATATATTTCCACTGTTGACATTTAGTAACATTTCATAGTATTATTTGAAGACTGCAAAGATTTTCCAATTTATTTTAAGGTACATGTCTGAGGACTATTGTTCTGTGTGAGGAATAAAATAGGCCAAATGGGCTTACTGTATTGGAATGCGTTTGTATGACATAACTTTCGTTGTATGATGTAACATGATCATGTTCATGCAGGAAATTTGTTTTGTGTGTTAGTAACCCTTGATGCATTTTATTAGGAATTTGTTTTTATTTTGTTAGTCTAAACTCTTTTAAGAGGATTGATTCAGTAATTATGTTTTGAAAATTGCTTTGAAAACTAAGCTTTTAAACATTATATTGCAATGGAGTTTTGAAATTTTTTAAGTAAAATTTATTTGAAAGTTCATAAAATTAGTTTATCTTCATATTGTTTTCAATATTTTGAATTTTTGTTTTCCTTGTGGAATATATGTGGCCATGCAATCATTCTGAAAATATCTTGGCATACTGGTGCCGATGATTCTGCAAACACTAATTAGATGATTTATTTTATCTATTTAATTAATATTGCTGCTGTGTGTTATATTTTTAAGTATTGTTTATAAATATTTAATATATTTGTATTTAGATATATTTACTATGGTAATGTTGAGAGATTAATTTGAAACTCTAGTTTTTATAAGAATGTTTATGTTTTGTTTTTATTGTCTGTTTTAAATTTGGGCTAGATTTCACTCCAGCTTGGCGTAAAATTTGGAAATCATGCCAAATTGCGAAGTTCTGTTTTCTTTTATGAAAAGCTAGATATTTTACTTGTGTTCCATTATAAATAATAAAATTCATTCATATTATCAATTAAATTATATTTTATATATAATAATTATCACTTTTATAAGGCAAACCTGCATTTAATTTTGCATTGATATTTTTTTGTTTAAATTATGGCTGTTTTTTGTAGAAATAAATATTTAATTAATGTATCAGAAATTAGAATGAAAAATAAAATGACTCATTATTTTATTTTGTATAAATAAAATATGTTTAATTAAAATTATTTTCAATAGAATTTTCATTTGAAGAGAAGTTAATATGTTTTCAGTATGATATCAAATGCGAAAATTACATTTATTTATAATAAAATCAATTTATTTTTCCTAATTTCATTTTGAAATAAAAATTAAAGGTTTATAAACTGTTGATTTGTATTATTTCGAGTGACAGTAAATTTGATTCCATAAAAAATAGTTTAAAGATTACATCAAAGGTTTGCCATTAATTTTAGATCTTATCTTAGATCAGTTTATAAATGTTTCATTACTATTAAAGAAGTCAAATAATATGAATTAAATAAAACTGTATAAATGTTGTAAAAATTGGATTAAAATTTAAAACGATATATGCATGTAAACTCATAACCTAATAAGATTAAGTATGTAATTCTCTTGTATATAATTTACTGATTTTGTGCTAAAGTTTCTCACTTAATTGTGTGTATTATATGCTGTTGCAGATAATGTGATAAAAAACAATCTCCATCAGGAAAATTTAAAATAAAATTTTGAAAGAAATGCTGTTTATGTAAAATAAATAACAGATGGTGCTGACATCTTTTACAATTTGCTAACATATTTTAACTGTATTCAGTTTTATCCAGCTACATTCAAGAATGAGTTCAGTTCCTCAGAACACTATTACACTTGCTATTTTCTAGAGTCATTTCGTATTTTTTTTATCTGAGCTGTTTTATTCTAAAAATGTTCATTTATCATTGTGTGGAAGTAAGTGTCTAAATTCACTGCAGATTTTAAACTGAAAATTCTAGGGAAGGGGATGAAAAAATGGTGATAAATGTGCTAATATAAAATCAAAAACAAAGATGTGTAATTCAAAAATAATTTATTTCTTTAATTATATTAAAACAAATATATTTAACTTTTAAAATGTGTATAAACTCATTTTAAAAGTTATTGAAAACTGAAGAAATATAAAGTTTACTAAAATCTTCTCAAAATTATCACTTCTGGCAATTAATTAATTGTTATCTCAATTTAATGCACATGGTGATGAGGAAGACTCCCAAATAGGATCCAGTCAAATGTTTTTCTTGTAAAAAATGACAGAACTGTATACATTTGGTATGATTTCCAGTTTTCACACCAAGCGCTGCACTGCCATCGTAAATTATGTCACTACACACAGTATCCACTTACTGAATGCCAATCATGTTTGAACTTCAATTTTGGAATCATGTGCTATTCCAAATGTCAAAATTTTGAATACTTCATTATAATTACGTACTATAAAAAAATTAAAATTCTAATAACTAGAAAACAAATTTTTTATTAAAACTCACATTTTAATTAGCCATGCACAGGCACTCACATTAATTAAACAAAAAAAAACTTCAGTATAGTGTTACCTACTACAGATACAATCGGGCAGTAAAACTAAATTTATAACGTCAACAATTTGCATTTTTCATTAAAATTCGAATTTGGTTGTCAATTACAACACTTTTTCCTCATGACATTTATAATAATAGTCTTTCCTTTGCGAGCCTTCGATAAGGAAAGCATAGCATTTCTTCATCCACCATGTCCCTGTGATATGGATATGATGGAACACCCTTTAACAAATTAGGGTAAAGAGGAAGGACTGCTCCGAGATGACAAATCTCTCTGCAGGTGGAGAGTCTCGTGTTTTACTTAAGTTTTTTTTCCGACATGGTTTGATTTTGTTCTATAGAAGGTGTTAAATTTTGATGAAACAGTCACCAGCTTGCATTATTGATGAGCAATGAAAAATTATTTTAGTATTAATTAATAGATTGCTGGTATAATATTATAAAATAATAAGAAATTGGAGCCAGTGACTTGGCTCCAAATTCTACACAATATATTTGCCAGATAAGAGAATTTTCATTTATCTTCATTCAGTGTACAAGATGAATATTCTATATTAGCAATTATATCTTAAGAGGCTTCAGTGCATATCAAAACTTATTCTGAATAATAGTTTTATATAATAGTAATATTTGCCTTGTTAAAAATAATAATTTCAATGAATGTTAGACTTTTAAAAAAATTAAAAACTGTTTCTAAGCCTCTGCTCTTTTCAACAGTCAACAGCACTGCTATACTTTTACAGATTGCAACCTCCAGGTTGCTGTAATATACAGGGCAGTGGCACGCACCTTAAAAAAATCTTCAGAATAGAGCTATATACTATAGATATAACCAGGCAATAAAGCTAAATTTCTAACATTAGCAAATTGCATTTTTTATTAAAATTCAAATTTTAATATATAGGGCAGGAATGCCCACCTTATAAAAAAAGGTTCAAAGTAGTGCTACATACTACAGTGACAACTGTATAATAAAGCTAAATTTCTAATGTTAACAAATTGCATTTTGTATGAAAACTCAAATTTTATTATACTGAGCAGTAGTGCCCACCTTAAAAAAGTTTCAATACGACATACTTTAACACTAACGTGAAATTCGCTGTCAGCTTAAGACTGTATTTACTGATGTAAACATACATTTTTATAAAAACTAGGAATGAATCGCTGAGAAATAACTTAGAATCAAATTTTCACGAAAAATAAAATAACTCTATTAATCTTCATTGCTTTTGGAGTAATCGCTCCCAACCAAGATTAAATGCTTTTAAGGACTTCAAAAAAATCTTCTGTATTTTCTTTATGGTTTCTCAGCCATACATATTCTGGGATGTATAAATCAAACCGACCAGGCTTATGATTAGTACCCCATATAGATCTTTTATTGGCTAACCAAGCAAAAATTTGAAATAATATAACTTTAAAAAAATTCGAAGCAATTTAGCTTTCAAAAGTTTGAAACAATATTTTAAAAATTGTAAATTGCATATTCCGAAAATTTGAAATAATAAAGCAATATAAGTCCAATAACGTGAACGTGGATGAAACAAATTCTTAAATTGTAAAGAATTAAAATTACTCATTAAATACTTCAAGGGTTGCACCCAAAACAAATTTCGCATACATCAACCTTATGTAAAAATCCGAAAATTGCATAATGCAGACATATTCCGAACTGTTAAGCCAGTTTGTCGCACTTTATTGCACACTTGGTGCATTTTACCCACTGTACAATTCTCTACTTTTAGGTGAATTTCATTGTAAATATTTATTATTATGTGGAATTTATTGTATTTTTAATCATGCTCTGTATTTTTCATTTTATGTGACATGCCACATCAATAGTACATATTTGGATTATTTCCCAAAAAATATTTGCTGCAGATTATACAATACATTTATTACTCAGAAAAAACCTTGTGGATAATAGGCTGCTGCACAAAATATGCAGGAAATCACAGTAATTTTGCTTTATTTCTTATACAATCATTCTTTGATCGAAATACTTTGAATGTCCAGTTTTCCAAAAAAGTCACATTTCTAAATATGTATATAAAGTATGCACAAATAAAGACAAAAAGGTTATTTAACTTTACAGTATCTTTAAACAAATTTACTATTAGTTTGGTGGTACTATATTAGAATTATTTTATAAATATTGTATTTTCTATAATCAGAAAATTTATTTGAATTTTTATGAAAAGATGGTCCAGCAGGAATTGAATTCTCAAGTGTAATGAATATTTGCCAAAGTAAAACTTCAATACTTTATAAAAGTAATACTTTATAACTAGGATTTGTGAACTTTCAATGAATGAATCTGTAGTTTTAAATATGAGCAACTAATATGTTTTATCTGATTAATAGTCACTTCTAACTTTAAAATTCATTGGAAATTATATGAAATGACCTAATTATAAATTCTGGATGATATTTTATTCAAGGGTAATTTTTAGTGCATAAAGGTTAGACAATATTAAATGTAAAACTGAAATTTTACATTTAGTTTTAAGACTGTTTTAAATAAATTTGTAGAGTATTTTTTATAAGATCATGTATTTTGCTTAAGCAATAATATTAAATTTTGTTTTACAGTTCAAGCATTGGGCAATGAAAGACAGTTCAACTGAATGGTGCTATCTCCAAAGTCTAGTTAGTGGTTTATTGGATAAATATGGGCCAATCAATATGGAAAATTCCCTTCGAAGTAAATCTAACTCATTGCTACATACTATTGTGGTAGAAATATTGACTGAAACATTAATAGAACCATTGGTAAGAGTTTTATGTCATCCTTTGTACATTAATTCTTTTATTTTGAAGATTTTATTAATGGATAAGGATAAATTATTGACTTCTGTGGAAACTGTAGCAGAAGCTGTGAAATTGCAACCGAAAATAGTTTTTTCAAATGAAGGCTTATCCAATGATTCTTTATCAGAAACAAATATGACACTTTCATCTGAAAATAGATTATTTATGTCCTCTGTATGTCCTACAAGTCAAGTTTGCAATGATGATAACGATCACCAATCTAATAATTCCGAATCTGGGGATTTTGCTCTCCTATTGTCCACTGGAATAAAATCTTCAAGCAATAGTTACCTATCTGAGCTTGATTTTTCTGATTTAAAAGAATCAGAAACTAATGAAAGTTTGCCAATTTTATCATGTGATACTTCCGTAATTAAAAGATCAAAAAGTGCTGATTACATTCGCCAAATGCCTCAGTTGCGAGCACTAAATGAAAAGGACTATAATATCAAATTACAGAAAGGAAATAACATGATGCTTGTTGCTGTTAAATCAGAAAATAACTCTAATTGCAATGTAGAGCAAGCAGAAGAAGCTGTTGAAATACCTTCTTTATTCACTGATGTAAAAATTACTGATGCTTTTCAGCAAAATATTGAGGGTACAAATCCATTTACATTATATTGTATTCAGGTAAGTGTAACTTTATTATGTTTTGCTCTTTGCTATTACTTTGAGTAATATTCATTAATTTTATTTGTTGACAATTTTTTTTTTCAGTATTCAGCACTTTTTCATGATACTGGCAATTCTTCCGATACTCCTCATTTAGTAACTCATACCGTATGTATTAAAAGACGATTCCGTGAATTTGTTGCTCTTCAGTCAAGGTTAGAAGATAATCCTGTTTTAAAAAATTATTTAAAAGGTAAAAAGAAATTCATTGGTTTTGCTAAATTACTTACTCATTGGTAATAAATTAGTTTTAAGTATTTGAATAATATTTTGTTTGTAAATTGAAAACAAGTTTACCTAATGTGTCCTTATAATTCAATTTGACATATTACATTTTGCAAAGCTTAAAAGTATGGATTTGCCCTGTATACTGTTACTTGCTTAGGAATTCTCTGAAAGAAGTTTAGTAAAGTGTGTAGAGAGAAGAAATTCCCTTTAGGCTCAAAGTAATAATTGTAAGTTTTCTTTGTGATAAAGTAAATTCATGCATGCTAGTATTCAAGTCACAAATTCTCAAGTTTGCTTGTAACTACTTAACCTTTATATTTCTGTTGGAATAAGTATAGTGATTCCATCAGTAAATCTTGTAATAAAAAATATCAGTTTTTCAATCAATAACACTGTAAAAAGTAAAGCATTATACTATTTATGTTTTCAATTGATTCTCATCAATATAGATACTAATGTCATTTAATATTAATACCTTTCAAATCAGAATCCACATTAAAAGCAGTTTATTATTGATGACTTTAAAAATTAATAAGTATAAATAATGCTTTGTAATGTGCAATGAAATAAGAAATTGAGCAGTATGTAAAACATTAGACAACAAGAAAAATTATTATTTTTATAAAATATAAATTTTTTTATATTTCTTACAAGCTGCTAAATATCTTTTTATTTAAGACTAGTGATGATGAGTTGTTTTTAAAAACAGTGAAGTTAAAGAATCCTTATAGACCTGAGTCATGGCAGTAACTTGCTGGATGTTTGATGCTGTAGAAGAGTGAATATAAATTCAGATCACTTATTGCTTTTATCAAAAATTAAATCATTAAAGAAATCATTCTATCTTAAAAAGGAAAAATCATGTAGGAATATGACTGAACTTCAAAACCAGACATCATGAACCTTTATAAAAGTAAATTTAGATAGAGGTTACATGAAGATACTGCTGGACAGGAAAATAAAATTGAATAATTAATATTGACATACAATAAGTAGCACTTTAAATAAATCATTGCCAGAAAGGAATGAGAACAAGAAGGAGGATTGGATCAATTTAGATTGCTCTTTGTCTACAATATATTAAGAAATAAAATCTACAAATTAATGATCCAAAAATATTATACATGAAAAACTGAAGATTATAAAGTTCTAAGAAAACAGGAAAAGTAGTTAACAAAGAAAAGAAAAGACTTTTTCCTTGAGCAGTATATGGAAATAGAAATTTTCAAATCTTAAAAAGAATCTAGAAAATATTACCAGCTGATTAATGAAGTGAGAAAGGAATTCAATCCAAGTCTATATGTATGCAAAAATAAAGATGGTAAGCTCTTGAATGATAAGAACAAGATCTTGGATGAAAAGAGGAAACATTTTAAATATCTGCATGGGTAAAGATGCTTTGAACATGGATAACAGAAGAAGAACTGCACTTTCTTTTCAGATTTAGTGAGAATATTCAAGAATTAGATGCCCCAACTCTTAGTGAGGTTAAAATTGCAATTAAAATGTTTAACAGAAACAGATTAGCTGGGCCCGAGGAAATTAACATGGGGCATTTAAAAGTTCATGAGCCAGAACTAATTAAGGCCATACATGCCATAGTTTTCAGAGTTGGGATAACAGAGTAGATGACCATTGAATGAGATGAGAGTTCTATCTGTCCTATCTTTAAGAAAGGTAATAGACAAGATTACGCTTTTACTATCGTGAAATAATCCTTCAGAACTCTATATTTAAATTCTTTACAACAGACTATTACCTCATGTTGGAAAAGTTATTTGAGTTTACCAATGTGAATTTCTTAGAGTTTGGTCAAATACTAATCAAATGCACATGTTTTAGACATACTGGAGAAAACAAAGGAGAATTCAGTATCTGTACATGGTATCTATTTATAGACTTTAAAGCTGCATATTTGACATAAAATTTATGAAATAATGGAAGAATTCAATATATCAACTAAATTAATTAACTTGACAAAGACTACACTTCAAAGAGTAAAGTGCGAGATGAAACTGTGGTATGACTTTTCTGAAGTCTTCTACACAGATAGAGTTTTCTGACGGGACAACATTCTTTTGTGTTTACTATTCAACTTGGCCCTAGAAAAGGCTATCAGATCATTTGGTCTCGTAGTAAGAGGAACTATCTAACAGAAGACTATATAAACCGTGATATTTACTAATGACATTTCCTTAATTGGTAGATCCTGTAAGCATCCTTTCGTGGATGCTTTCAATCTATTAGAAATTGAGGCTGGTAAATTAAGCCTTAAATAAGTAAAGATAAAATAAAATTCATGGAGATTTCATATAATACACCTATTTCACAATTATTTAAAGTGAGAAATTACACCTTTGAAACAATGTCACAGTTCAAATATTTTGGAACTTTCATTACCACCAGCAATGATTTGACCTTAACGATAAACACGAACAACCTCACCATGTCAAATAAATACTATTATGGCCTCAAAAACTAACTATGATTTCAAATTATGAGTTTAAATATAAAAATTAATTTCTATAAAACACCAATGGAACCAACCATTCTATATAAGAGTGAAGGCTGGGCAAATACTAAATTACGTTGAATTTAAATTATTAACTTTGAACTTAAAATCTTAAGAAAAATTTTTGGTGCATTCCAAGGGAATAATAACTGGAGATCCTTGTTTAATTTTGAAATTTATCAAAGGTACAAATTATCCAATATTGTTAAAATCATAAAATTCCATAGAACACAATGGCTGAGGCATTTGTCCTCACAGTGGCTCCTGACAGTGCAAACCCAGTAAAAAAAGTTCACTTTTATTAAACCCATTGGAAACAAAAGATGTGGAAGACCACCAGTTAAGTGGGATGACTCAGTATAAAAGAACTTTAATAAAGAAAAGAAACTTGAGGAGTCTCACAATGCATAAGACCAGATGGCAACATGTATTTGGGATGGCCTTCCTGCAACAGGTTGTAGTACCTTAGAAGAAGAAGAAGTTAAAAAGTGTTTTTCACTTTTTTGCAGAAATTTTTTTTGATTTTTGAAATCCATAATAACTTTTGCCTTTTTACTCCTGTGTTCTATAAATCATGAATTTAACCTAAAAATTTTATATCTGTTAGATATGAAGGAAAAAGCTTTACTTATAAGAAATTAATATTAATTAGGTATATTATTAACTAGAAATTACAGTATTGTGTTATCCTTATGTATCACATATCTGCCAGGTGGCATCCAAGTCTTTGTGCCAAATTCCAAGTAATATGTTTAATAATGACTGTTTATCTAGCATTATCTTAACATATCAGGTACATTTTCATTTCTTATGAAAATACTTGACTAGTATATTATATAATAAATGATAGTCAATCTAGTTTTTTCAGCTATTTTTTTATATATTATATTGAAAAGAGATTTACAAAGGCCAGATTTAAAATTTAATCTTTGATCCCCTGTCAAAGCTTCATGCACTCCAAAGTGAAATAACCTGCCAGAAACAAAAGTTTCAGCATTAGTCTGTTGTTTGACTCGTCATTTGATTTTCTTCATGTCATCAAATTTAATGATCGACACTTGTTAACAGATATAAAAAAATTTGAAATATTGCAAATGGCCACCAGTATCTAAATGGACTTTAGAAAAGCTACTTAAGCACAAAAGGTGCAAAGCTAAAGTAGGTTTGATATGTTAAGGCACTTTAGATTTTTTACATGTAATGCTTATATTAAACCATTCTTAAGTCTTGCCATGGAATGTGTCAAGTGAAATGCATCTATATTAATTTTAGTACAATTTTAGCATTATAATGCATTAAATTAGGAACCAAGTCAACAACATTAAGATTGAAAGTTTAAAGAATGTAAAATTGATAGATCTTGTAGATATATCACATATTTGATTGTATTGTTCTGTATCAATTATTAACAAGTCTAATCCAAATATCACAAATGAATATCAAACATCAAACTTATATCTTAATATAAAATGCAAACACATATCTGATAATCTCTGCTGCTTGATTCATATTAGCCTTTCTGAAATTCAAAGAGATTTTCTGTTTTTGATCATACTATACATGTATAGAAACAACAGTTTAGCTTAACAAAAAATGCAGCACCCTCCTTCAGTTAAAGTAATTTAGAAATTCCTCTTAATGCTTTAAAAATCAATCTTAGTTTTCAATATAAGTATGTGTAAATATAAGTATCATGTATAAATTAGTGTATAATGTACAAGATAATGATATACTTATTTATAAAACAATCCTTTTTGCATTTTTTAAAAAAAATTAAAATTTAGTTTAACAAATTTTAAATATTTATTAAAATAAATTTTAAAATTGTTTATATCTAGATTTAAAAAGAATAAATAGCATTCATATTGAAATCTAACACTTTTACTAAAATTTGCTGACTGCCTTCTTTTTATGATGTTACAACTTACATCATAAAACATATCAAGTTTTAATCCTTGAAATAGTTAACTAAGAGTAATATAACACATCTTTGGAGGTTACTCACTGTATTTGTGTTAGAAATGAAAGTAAATATGTTTTGTGATTAAAACTTGAGTTTTCTTTGAACAATAAAAAGTTTGATTAAATTAACTTTATAAAGTAAAAGTTATGAATGTAACACACAAAATGTTTTAAACTTTCTGTTTTCTAATTTTTACGAAAGAGAGAAAATTGAAATTCTAGAGTGTGGTGTAATATAGTATTTTTATAAATTAATGAAAATTAGAAAATTATTTATACCTTTGGAATGTTTTGGGAAACTTACAATTTTCTTCATTGAAATTCTGTTCGAAGCTATAGTCTTTCATTTATTTTGAATTCTTCTAATATCATCAAAATTAATTTGATATATCTCATCATGATAGCTGTAAGATAAATAAATGATAGTCTTTTCTGGGCAATTTTAGATCTTCTGTTAAATATAATTTACTGAATTGTCATATTAATATCTTTTAGTTTCAGTTAATTTAAAATACTATTAAAATGTCTGTATTTTTTTAACACTGCTGCTTAAAGATTGATTTCTAATTCAGGCATGTTTGTAGAGTAGTTCAGAAATCATTTTATGAACTGTTATTTCAGTTTAATCAACTCTCATGTACTGAAAATGACTACTGAGTGAGTAACAAATCAAACCAATCCAAATCTGTGATTCTGAATTGTCTAGATGTACTGTACCTCTTATATATATATATATATATATATATATATATATATATAATATATATATATATATGGTGTGTCAGTGGTTAGCAAACAAAACGTAGTTTTAAAAAATGGACACACTTTAATTCTACAAATATTGGACAAACAATAACATTTAAAAGGACAAAGCTAATTTGCTGTAGTTGCTTACTCGCACTAGTAACAATATCATATCAAACAATATTCAAAAAAATTATAAGCAAAACACCTACTCACATGTCCGCAGTACAGCAGGAAGTCTCTCTTTCCTCACCAAAACAGTTACTCTTTGTTGTCTGGGACCATATGCAATGCTCGCTGTCAACTAGTGCCATCTGTTAACAGTTCTGGATCCTACAGCTCAGCATCCTGACTCACTTTTTTGACCTCGGAAACACAGATCAGATTGAATTTACATCCTCTGAAAACAAAATAAAAAATATGTAATTAAATGATGTGTAGGAAATACACAGTTCTAAACAGGAACAGTCCAGGGCTTCATATAGTCAGCAGCCATAGATGTATAACCCGGACCTTCATGATATCCAACTCTCTCTACCTGATAATGGTCTTTACCCCTTTTTCCAGTTATTTGATATGGTTCGAAGAACTTGGGCTTTAACTTTAAACCATTTCCATACTGCATGCATTGTATGGCCACTAGATCATTGATGTTGTACACATGAGCCTTTTTTTTTCTTGTTATAAGTTTTTTTTTTTTCTTGAATTTTTAGAAATCCTTTCCTTGCTTCTTCTCACATATCTTCTCCGTTCTTCATAAAAAGGTTAGTTTCTTCTTCAAGAATTTCAAGGCTTTTCATGTTTTCTGGACTTTTCATCTTGATTCCAACCAGAAGTTCAAAAGGTGAATATTTGGTACTTCTGCTTGTAGTACTGTTAAGAATCCATTGCACATCAGCAACATATTTGCACCACTTGCTAGGATCTTCTATGGTCAATTTAGATAAAGCTGGAATCAAAGTTCGATGAAACCTTTCCACTTGTCCATTTCCTCTTGGAATTCCGGTAGTTGAAAACACATGCTTAATTTTCTCTTTCTCGCAATACTCTTTGAAGATTTGAGAGGTGAAACTTGCTCCTTTATCAGTTATTAATCTGAATGGATTCCCAAAAATGGATTGAAGAACTTTGAGTTTCTGTAGCACATCCTCAGTTGACGTAGATTTTAAAGGAAAAAGCAGGCAAATTTAGTGAATGCATCTACAACTGTGAGAATATGGTTGTAATTCCTATTAGTTGATGGAAATGGGCCAATGAAATCGATGTGAAGAGTGCTTACAGGAGTGCTTTCTTTCGGTATAGGGTTGAGTAGACCTTCACTTTTTCCATGTTTTTTTTCACACAAAATGCACTCTCTACAGTTCATGATGACTTGTTCAATTCTTTTTCTGAGGTTAGGAATGTAAAAATCTTGCTTGAGAGATCTTCCGTTTTAGACACAGCAAAATGTCCTTTATTATGAGCCTTTCGAATGATATCAAATTCTAATGTTTCTGGTACCACAAGTAATTCCCGACAACTGTCATGCTTGTATAATACTCCATTTTTCGATACGTAATCTTCCTTCAGCCCTTGCTCGATTAAGCATTTCAGCTACTGGAGATATTCATCGCTGTTTTGGGCAGCTGCAATTCTGGCAGTCAGTTCTCCCTGAGAACGAGTAACTATCAAAGCAGAATTCTGCTTAGGGCATCTACATGTCTCATTGTTTCTATGGACAATTTCATATTCAGACTCTTCCAAAAGTAATGCCCACCGAGCTATTTTAGGAGAGATGTCTTTTTTAAACATTGTCTTTTGGAAAGCATCACAGTCTGTGACAATTTTGATTTTGGATCCCAATAAATAATGGGTTTCATATTTTGAACATTGTAAACTTTTTAGCATATAACCCACAAAGATTTTAAAATATTGTTTGACATTCACCCTTCATATCTGAGCAATATATAAGATAATGAATTTCAGCATTTGCTTCACATTTCGATTATTTAAATTTTCAGACCATATTTACTGTTTTATAAAGTATAGATAATTTGAATTTTTTGTGTTTTGTGAATATTCCTAGAAATGCTTGACAAATTCTTCTCAAATTTTAAAATTGTATGACCTTATGATTTGCAAGAAAAACTTAATCCCAAGTATTTAGAAGACTCAAAATACATTAAATAAAAATTAGATTAATTTCATTAATTTTGTCACTTTTACTCATTGTTAAAGCAAATGATATTGAACCAAATATATAGTGTCCTTATGCATTTATGTAAAAATCATCTCAAGAGCTAAAAACAAATTTTATAAATTTTCCTAATGAGTGTTTATAATCATGGAGTTATATTTACATATTAAGTAAATTTATAAATTTTGTTTTTGGCAAAGAAATTTGCAAGTAAAAAGCAAGAAATTTGGCAAAAAAGAATATATACTTCATATAGAAAATGTATGTAATATTTAATAGTTGAGGAAATATTGTTATCTGCATGACATTTTTACTGTGCATGCACAAAATGTTACATTTCCTTTCATAATTAATAATTGTTCCATGTTTTATGAAGGAAACATAAAAGCATGAATGCTATATTTTAAAAATTTTTAGAAGGTGTTAACTATATAATATGCTAACTTCATTACCTCAACTTTCTGCAAATATTTTTATGATAAAAAATTATCTACAAAATTTTGAATTAATCAGAAAATTGAATGAATTTAATATGAAAATAAGTATTTAGCTTTGAAAACATGTATAAAAATGTTACAAATCTAATAGAACTTGGCTTAAATAATAGTTAAAAAACAATTCCCGGAAAACATGCATAGAAAATGATAAAAATTAGTAAAGTAAAAAAAGAGAGAGAGAGGGAGAGAAATAAGTAAACAAACAATAAGTAATGTTTGTTATAACAAAATAAATTTTAAATAACATTCTTATAGTATGTTCAATAATTTATTGGGCTGTGCTTAGTTCCAATGCATTCAGCAGTAGACTTAGGCATAGATGCTAAAACTATTGTCCTTTTAGAGAATGTTGTCTGTTCTCCCTCAACTTTGTGACAGTTTATCTTCTGAGTGTTTTGACAACCCATGCAGTTGGTGAGTAATCCATAAGATAAGTGCCTGGGAAGCATTTGACTAACTGCAAAGCATGTTGATTGAATTGTATTGATAATGCAATTTAGCCAACTGCTGATTAAGGACATTTGACATCCCCTAAGAAACAGTTAGTGTTATCGAGTGTTTGTTATGTGCATTTATCTGGTGTCATATGACTAACAGTTGGACCCTTGATGACATATAATTGTAGGTAATGACGTCTCAAATCATAGTATTGCAGTGTTGTGTGGTATGGTGTTCCACAGTTACAACCAGACTGAATCTCTTATAAGGTTACCACCTCTAGACTCTTGCACAGAGTTATTAATACATTGACTAAAAATTGCAGTTAGCAATGTATTAACAGAGTTGTTAATACATTGACATTGACTCTAGACTCTTGCACAGAGTTGTTAATACATTGTCAATAGTAAATTGTGACTCATCTGAAAACACTACACCATGCTATTCTTATGTTCATGTAGTTCTATTCCATCATCTTTGTAAATAGAGGCGTCTATGACTTTCTATAACAATCTTCCTAAACGATGACATGAATGTAGGTTCTAAGATGCTAGTTGACAAATAATGGTCGTGCTTAATATTGTGGAATATCAGGAGTATCCTGCATCTGCTGGAAACTGTCAACAAAAGTGATTTATGGTGTCACAAGTGAAAAACTGGATATGTTGGTTCATGTGTGCTGATGTCATTACGGTAATGCAGACACCTCCAAAATGTGCCAATTATATTTATGTTCCAACTTTTTCTGATGTAATAAATGTTTTTATCCTGTTGAAAATGCCAATCTGATAACCGAATGGTTAGTGCTTTTATCTTCAGTTCAACAGTTTGTGTGTTGGGAACTATACCTTAGGCATGGATGTTTATAAGAATTTGGAATCCATTTTGTGTGAAACCTTAGGTCCCTTTCTAATTAGCCCTTTTGTGAAAAAAGTGACCATTACGAAACAAACAAACCAAACCTCTTGATTGTTTTTAAATAAAATAAATTACAAGAATAAAAATTTTATTATATAAGCTAAATTAAAATAATTATGTACATTTTTCACCAAGCTCACATATACCTGACTAAAATTTATTATCAAATACAACGAAAAGCATTTCTTTTCTTTGTATTTGATAATAAATTTTATTCAAAATACAATTTAACTCTTAAACTTTTATTGTTTAAATTTGTTTACTATGATTGTCATAAAATTAACTATCTAAATCACTTAGTTCTCCAAGGAAACTTAAACCTTGTTTTGCATATTTTATAAATAAAATATTATTACATTTATTAAGGAAATAGATAACAGGCAATATTAAAAATACATCAAAACTCATTTTCATTTTATATTAACCTAATATGTTAACCTAATATATAAAATATTTTTTCTGAAGTGTTTATTTCAATTGTATTTTAATTTAAAATGGATAAGACAAAAATGAAAAAAAAAAAAATCAAATTCTGGCAATATTTTAGGTTGATTTGAAAGTTCAAAAACATTTCAGTTTACTCAAAATTCATTAAATATATCATTTCATTAGCATTGTTAATGAGATTGTACAACATGGACAAATTGTAAAAATCTTTACTGAATCAAACTGAATCTTTACTTGACATGAAAAAAAATCATGTGTAAAAATTATTAGTTTGAAAAAAATATATAGATTTATTAGTGATCCTAAAAATTAAAGCCTTAAATTCATAAAGCAATAGTGAGTATGAAAAAATATCCTCCTACATATCTAACTAGAAAATCAATTTTTAAATACTGCAACACACAAATCTGTTGTTAAATTATTTTTCCAAAAATATTTAAGGTACTTGTTGCAAATATTACTGATTTTTTTGTGCAGTTAATGTATTTTAATTTTAATTATCTGTTCTGTTTTATGTTGGTTTCTTTCATTTTTCTTCCAATTATTTTGTTTTTTATTCTGTTCTTGAAAACTACCATTAAACTTTTCCCTTTAGTGGAATAATATAGAAAATATTATTTTTGTTATTAAATCATTAATTATATCACAAAATATACTTTCTCTTGAATTTATATGTTTTATATTTTGCTTAAAAATGTGCATAAAAATGTATATATACATTTTTTTTTTCTTTTTTTTAAATTTTTGGTAAGTAGGATCTTTGAAATACATTATTTTTAAAATTTCTTATTTTAATAACTGTGTTCAAATTAAGTTTTAAACTTTTATGTCATTGCTTTGTGCAACTTTTTTTAAGTATAATACTGTTTTCTTTTAGGTATTAAAGGACCTAGTAAATGGCTGACATTACCATTTTCAAATTTAGACAAAAAAAATATTGCAGAACGTAAAGTATTTTTAGAAGGTTATTTAAAGGAGCTTTGTAGTCTTGCCCCGATTGCTCAAAGTTCAGAGCTTCAAGAATTTTTAGCTTATGGTGGAGATGCCAGAATATCATTTGCCAAAAGAGCTGGAGATATCAATGTACCAAGAATCGATAAAGTCAGTATTTTCTTCAAATTTCTTAAAATATTAATTTAATTGCATTTTAATCTTAAAATAATATCATAATAAATTCCTTCTCACCACAATAGAAAATATTATGAAAGAAAAATAAATCTAAAAAGAACCCAAATCACTTTTGTTTCTCATTTAAATTAAAACTTAGTAATCTAAATAAGTATCTCCTGTTATCTTATTTAAGAATACAACTGTCAAATATGCTATGATGTGAGGTGATAAAGATGTAAAATTTTTGTGCCAATTTTTCATCAAATAATATGATAAAATAATATGATAAAATAATTATATATTATAATTAGCATTTTTGATAATTATAGTATTAACATATTTTTCTTTTTCCATAAGTGAAAATAAATTAGCAATCATTTTAGAATTCATTTACGGAGGCAAATGATTATGTATGTTATTAAATATAAAAAAACACATTTGCTGTTAAAAACAAATTAAACAATGTTTAATTTTTTATACTTTTAAACATAAATTAGAGTTGTTAAATATTGTAAAATAATAATCATCATAAATTTCTTTAAAAAACTTTTATAGTAAGAAGATAAGAAGTCTCAAACATTTTGGGACTATTTACTAAAGTGAAATCAAATTTAATGTTTTTTTCTATAAAAACTTGTTTTTAAAATGTAACTTTTTTATTGATTTAAATTCTTAATAATTCCCATTGAAATAAGAATCACCTTAAAAAATTATGAATTTTGAAATCTGAAAATTATAAAATCTAATGATTTCATAATTTTCATGAAAAATTTTGAATAAGTTTTTTAAATATAAATATTCTGTTCTCTTATACAGAATAACACTTTTATGGCTTAGTTACTGCTGTAATATATGCAATGAAAACATTACATGGAAATAAGCAATAAAATTACATTGATAATAGGAAATAAGAAAACGTTACATTGAATAAAATATGATTCCCTATATGTCATCAACAGTAGCATGGTTGTAACACTTGACAGTATTAAATTTTTGCAATCAGAGTATTATATCTCTTATAATTGAAATTTACTATATTTCATTGAGGAAATAATTGCTTAGTTTGCAAATTTATACTTTATGGAATACATGCTAAAATTTAAACTATTTGCATTTGGTTTCTAATGTGCTTATCTGTTCTGCATTCTTTAATTATTTATTTTTAATGAGGAAATAGCTTACGTGATTTAGTTTCGAAGCCATATATAAAAGGCATCAAAATTTGACTAATATAGTGTCTTTTTTGTCTAAAATTCTCATCATGCACTGTGAATGAGTATGAATAAGCAAATGTATAAATAATCCTTAAGACTTGTATGTATACTGCTCAAAAAAATTAAGAGTAAGATAGTAATAAAAAATACATTTTTTGTTATGCCATAGCCATTCATAAGTAATAATATATAGTGTAATTATTATGAAACACTACTGAATAAAAAGGTGTATAAGAGCTGTAACTCATTAAAATGATAGATAGATAGAAAGAAGATCAAAAGATTTTCCGGGGCAACAAAGTGGCTAGCTATCAAAATAATATTCGAATCAGAGGACACTGGGATTTAAAGATGACTATTTAACATAGTCTCTGGGTAGATGTTATCAGAAATTCGTTGAGGATATTTTTAGATTTTCCTACACATTTTAAATGGTTTTCTTAAACTCTTGACATCTATTTAACACATTTCTCGAAAATTAGGTTGGCGCAGCTTGTTTTTTTTAAACCTTGCACCAGAAAACCCAACCAACCTCCAAAATTAGAAGATTGAGGAGGAGTAAAACACAAAATTTCTTGAGAATTCAAATAGTCACTAATTGATTTTTGTTTAAAGAGGACAATAATCCACTTTATTTACAGTGCAGCACCACAAAAGCTCTTTTCAATGTCTGAAGTAGTTATGAGTGTAAACATCTTTGACTTAGAAGCCATTTAAACAAGCAATTAATGCCTCAGCTGTTAAGTTACTTAATACTTTGAGTTGTATGGGTTTGGTAATTATACACACAATTATGTAAACAAAAACCTTTTGAATTTTAAACTTTATCAAAAAATGATCACACAGATGTAATCTGTGTGTAGATGTAATCTTGAGTTGTATGGGTTTGGTAATTATACACACAATTATGTAAACAAAAACCTTTTGAATTTTAAACTTTATCAAAAAATGATCACACAGATGTAATCCAGTTTTGGAAAATGGGTGTCTGCCCATTCTATCTTTATGGAAGGGTGCTATAGTCTGACTACTTTCTCTTGACTTTTAAGCATGTAACTAAGTTATGTAAAATATATCTTGCCAGAAACTACAACTCTGTTAAGTCTTAAATTATTTTTACATAGCATTTAGATATCAAGCGCGACTGATTACTGTTATTTGGTTGAGCTGTTCATACATTGTGATACCTCCCAAACTTATCTGCCACTCATATTGTAGAAGTACTAAGCAAAACCAATTTAGAACCTAGATCCTTAGTGTTTGTATCAGCAAACGTTTTTACTTCAGTCTGATTATTTAACCTTGCATCAAATACCCAAGCACAAGGCTTCAAAATTGTTTCCATATTTGATTCTTATCAACTGCTGCAGATCCATTATCAAAATATAAATAAATGTATTTCTTTTTGCAAACTCCCACAGTGTGACTTACACGTGCATTTGACTTTGTGATTCAAAAAACAATTATAGCACATGCCTTTTCTTGAACTGGCAGCTGAATAGTTATCGCTCTTTCCTTCAGGTCAACAGTTCATGGGTTCAAATCTCACTTTGAATGTAATGAGCTGCCAGCCAAACTGTTAGCACTCTTGCCTTAAGTTAACCAGTTTATGGGTTTGATTTCTACCTCAGGCATGTATGTTTGTAATCCACTATAAGTTGTTGGTCCCTGTCCAGTTAGGTGAGTCCCGGTCTAATTAGCCCTCGTGTGCAAAAAATGACCATTGAGCAACAAACAAACCAAACCAACCCTATCCAGTTAGTCCCTGTGTGCAAAAATTGATCATTTATCAACAAAAAGCATTGAACTACATCAACTCTTTCTTTAACTGACAGTTTTTAAGGTTCAGGACACAGATTCAGATAATGAGAATCATTTTTTGCACATAATGCATTTTAGAGTTTTAACCTCAGACAAAGATTTTAGAAACATACTTATTGCCTTTATTTGCTTTTTTCTCTGTCCATGAGCATATGACGCAGTCTTAGTTTTGCCATTCCTACTGGATGACACCTAAAAATCTGTACACTTAGATATGTCATGAGGCTTTTAGCACTTTTCTGTTTGACTTCTATATGCAACTGCAGTTCCTTGCTCAACATGATGAATAATTTATCTAAAACCACTAACTAACACATAGACTTTTAAAATCATTAAGCTTCTGCAACAGACAATAATAGTTAAAATTGCATTCAATCACGATGTCTATTGGACATATGTTGTTCTCAAAACTGTTAAGCTGTGCCAAGATCCTTTAAAACTTCTTGGTGAGAACTTTGACACTCCTTTAATACTGCCTCCTTCACCTTTGAGGGCTTACTGCATTGAATCATTCATGGTCCTATGAACCATCAAATGAGTAACTTTCTCTTCCAAAATATTTTAACAAAATCTCAGCTTTGTAATCCTTTAGAATGCTTTCTATCTGAAAGGCCCTTTTAAGGGATTGAAAATAGAATTGTGATTTGGATGGTGACAATAGCTGCATAGTTAGAATTTTTACACATTTCAGTAAAATTATAATTTATTTGCACTATTTAAGTCATTAGTATCATTTATATTTTCCTTTGATCTAGAAAAAGAATCTGATTTAATTTTTTTAAGCTCTAATTGCCTTTTGAATTTGACGGGTTCATCTTCTAACCATTTAAACTCGAGCTGTACTTTAAAACATGCTGTTTCCTCCTATCTTTAATACCATATTTAACCATTTTGACAGTACTTTCAAGTTCCTCATAATTATTTTTCTAAACATCATTATTTTCAGTAGTTCCTTTTTGTGTCAACACTTAGAGGGATGATACTTCCACATTTATCTCCTCAGCAATTTGAACTAACATACTTTTCTTCAAACCTGATAAAGACATATATTCCAATAAATAGTGTAATTTGACTAGAACTAAAAATTCAATTCAAATAGTTTCTTTTCTCAGACACACACAGCACAATAATGCTATCAATATAAGCAATAAAGGTTAATAATTTCCACTGAACTTTTCTTGTAAGATGTAATAACCACAATTTCTTCACAACATCACTCTTTTCCTCTCTTTTGGATTTCATTCTTCAAACACATAATGTGGTAATATTTTGATGGACCTTTTTCTGTAGAGGTTTAAATTGCACATAATATATTTTTATTTTAACAAGTAAAAGCATCAACAGCAAGAAACAACATTATAAAATCATCAGTGATTCACTTTAGTTCCTTCTTTAAGTTCATTTATGGCTACAGATGTGTTCATCTTTATGAAAAGCTTACAATCATGTTTTTGAAAAGCTAAAAATTTACAAATTTTAATCACTTGTACCTATATTTATGGATAGATAAACTGTGAGCTATTTCTTTGTCGAGGTAACTCACCAAATGTAAAATTTCATCAAAAAATATTGTTGTTAAAATAAGCATATTGTATCAAAATTTGGATTTACTTTGAAATGACATTTTAAATTTGAGCCTGACCTTTGTTAAATAAGAGGTTACATTTGCTTTTCTGCTCTGTTCATGTACACTTGTTGCAACAGGTGATCAGATGGATGCATATTTATCAGCTACTCGATGAAGTCTTTTGAAAAGGCAATATGTGGCTTATATTTGAAACCTTATGACAGCCTTGTGCTTATGATGCCAAAATAGGGCTGTTTGCTATGATGCCAAAATATATTGAACTTATTTTACGTAGCCTGGAAATCCTTAAAAAAATTTATAACTTAATTTTTTTCTCAATTAATTCAAATTCTACTAATATAACAGTTTTTTTTTTTTTCATTTTAGAGACAAACTTAAAAATTTTTTATTATAGAATTTTTATAAAATGTGCATTTTTAAGATTTTATTTTTGTGCATACTGTACTTTTTATTTAAAAAAAGTTTAAAAAAACTTTATTTTGATGTTATTTTTGTGACTTTTCTGCTTATACTCATAAAATTGGCTTTAAAAAACTCTGGATATTTTGATGTGTAGTATAAACATATTTGATTTATATAAAATTAGTTATAAAAAAGTGATGGTAATTATATTTATATAGAAAATTGAAGTTAGTCTATAGAAAGTAATTTTTGTTTCAGAACCTGAATTTCCTTTCTGATTTATTACTCATTTAGATATTTTAAAGCTTTTGATTTTCTTATCAAAACTTACATAGTTCTCCATGCATTTGACAAATTAATATGTAAATAATGAAATAATTCGTTATTAGGAACTAGCCAACCATAACAGTGTTAATTAATGAAGAGAGGGAGATTGTATATTAGAATAAATAGATTTCTAAAATTCCCTATACAAATGTATAAAGACTTTTTCTATTTTCCAGGAAATTCTGATTTTTTTTTTCTTGACTAATATTATAATTTTAATAGATTTTACTGAACAAATTAACTTTAGAAAATATTAGTTTTACATTTGTTAACATTGGTATTGAACTGCTAAACTTAAAGAGTGCAGTACCTGAAAAGATAAATATTGATAAATTAAAAAACAATATAACTAGCTGTTGTTAATATATATTTTTCATTTTTTAATAAAAGTGTACCTGCTAAAAAATGCTACCGATATAATTATTAAAATATTGTTTCTAAAATAAAGCTTTCATATTACTTATGAATTGTAATTCAAAGTTTAAATAAATAGTTTTAAGTTTGTAAGCATAATAAATTAACAAAAAACAAAAAATTTACATTTATGCAAATCTACAGAAATGGGTCTTTTTTCTTCATCTTTAACATCAGCCATTATTGCATTATGACTGAGGAAAAAGACTAGAAAAGTTTTTTTAATTTTTTTATTGATGAAATGATGAAATTGAGATTACAGAAGACTGAGTTTTTGAAAAAAGAGCTCAAAATGTATAAGATTAATTCAAATTATAATTATCAACTATCCATCTTCTATGTACAGGTGAGATGAGTTTCAAGTTTGTTTCCTGTAATCTGTTACTTTTTTTTATAATTTCTTTTGTGGTTACATCAAGATATTAATTTGCAAATATATCAAAATGTATAAATTTTTAGTAGATGACTAATGTTATAATAGAAATATATAAGAAACATTTCTCTTAAAATTTATGAAACAGAAACTGCTCTTGGTTTAAGTGTTGCTGAATCATGTGTTTCTTTAAATTAATATAAAAAATAACTTTTGCTCTCAAACAGAGTATAACTTAAGAAAAAAATACCTCTGGTATATTATATTGTCTTTCAACTACATATTTTTATAGAAGTTCTTTGGAAAAAATTTTCTGCAATTAACTAGTATATGAATGAAATATTTTGTATAGCTTGATCATTTATAAATGTTTTATAACAAATATTATTAAAATTTTCTATTGCACATCTATGGACATTTATCCGAATTAACTCTTATATCTCTTCTTTCTTTTGTGAATTGATCTTAAGAAATAATTACTTTAAATTTTAGGCTCTAATCTAATTAGCCCATGTGTATAAAAATTTACCATTGAATGAGAAACCAAACTAAACCTTGAGAAATGATTTCTATGTATTGCATGTATCAACAAATAATTAATTACATTTAAACCCATCTGATTTAGAAATTGATATAATATTGATTCCTTTGAAGTTTTTGGAAATTCATATTAAAATTTTGAAAAAGTCATGCATTGAATTTCATATTCAAATTGAATTCCATTTAAAAAATGTTTAATTTTTAAGAATTATAGAGAAAACATTTGAAGTGCTTTAGCACTTTTATATGTTCAATTTTTATTTTATAGTTTCTTGTTCGTGGAGTTAAAGGTGCGATTGATATGTTCAAGACAGCATTGCCAAATTCTGCATTAGAAATAGAAGGCATACTTCCTATAAAAGTTTCCCTAGATGATGCCACTCCTGATCAAAAATTTCAAGAACATTTGTTGGATTTTTCTAGTCGAGTAAGAATTTTATATTTTACTATAAATGCAGAGATTCTTTAACTCTATATCCTATAATTAATAAACATTCATAGTTTTGAAAAGTACACTGAAGTATATTCTAGAACAAATATTTCAAGAAAAGTATTAAACATTTAATCATTTTCTTAAATTTTAAAAGAGTTTTCTTAATTCTTTTAAAAATTAATTATAAATATTTCAAATAGGCCTGAAACCAATTAAAATCCATTAGGTGAATAATTTTATATGCTGCCAATAATTTATAAGTTACCATATCAATAAAGATGTATGTTTGTATTTATCAAATCGGCAGTATTATCTTTCAATTATATAGTCATCTAGAATAATGCACTACCTCATTTTCTAAAGTACTGATTTGAAGTGCTATTTTATTTGATTATTTATCATATTTATAGTTAATTCAAGGGAAACTAACTTTGTATTTATATTATAAAACCAGTCTTCAGCCTCTTGTATTAGTTCTTATAATAAAGCTTTTAATTATTCCTATCAAATAATTATTAAATATTCAACAAGAATAATACATAAATCCTCTCATAATAATTCTTATGATCAATAAATTCTTCAGTATTTCAGTTGAATTTATATATATTTCTGTTGCATCCCATTTTATGTTCTCCATTCACATTAAGAGGGGACTTCAATAAGCATAATGTTGCATATATTTCATTAGTTAATATTTCAGCTATCAGTTACACTTTTGATGATAAATTTTATTTATTTATTGTCATCGATTCACGAATTATCATTTAACTATAAAAACTTATAGGTATTAGTTATTTCTCAAGAAGTATATTAAAAGAACTCCTGTTGCTTGAATCATTAATTACTCTATTGGTATGAGTTTTATTACATGCAGTTTGCTTCTTGTACAGTTTTACTCAATATTATTCATAGTATTTTACAGTTTTTTATAATATAATTTTTCTTATTTCAAATGTCTAATGCTTTTTGATTTCTTAATATTTAATAATTTATTGCATTGTGATAGAATAATTTTACTGTACATTTAATATGCTTAAGATGTTTAGTGTTTATGAAAATCAAAATTACAAATTCAAATAAGTTTTGAAGATTACAGGTTTTCAAGCATGGTCACAATATGCATTATGATAACAATTTTTTGGTTAACTAAAGCATTTCTTTTAAATATTCTTCATCTTTTTTCAAAAAATTACATCAGCTTTTAATTTTTTCTTGTTCAGTACAAAATAATCAAAAAGCCTGCATTTATTTTCTTTACTTCTCATATCATTTATCAAAGTGCCAATAGTTAAATGAAAATTCCCCAAAATATATAGTTTATAGCAAAAATTAAATAATGATTTACAAATATTCTTTGACTTTTTGACAGTGTCTCTTATCGTAAATCATTTGTTAACCTGCAACGATATTCACACAATGTGAGATTAAAAAAAACTCCACATTGCTTAAGTAGGAAGTTACCAAACTTAATATAGATTTTTTGTACTTTGAGTGTTATGGCGTATTGTTCCTATCAGTTTCTATGTATTGTGTATTACACCAAAAAACTACTTATTTCAAGCTGTTTTATTTTGCTTGCTTTTCATTTGCATATCCTGTTTTCCTAGTTCTGTTCACATTTCATTGATTGTAATATACTGCATCTGTTGCAGAAAAGGTCTCAGGAAATTTAATATCCTCAAAAATTTAAGTAATTAATGTTTTTTCTGTCTATTAATTGTTATGATATTTTTTAATGTATGAGTTTTAAACTGTGAAACAGTTTAACCTTTTCTTTGTTTACTGTTCGGTGCCCATCTTGTGTATGGATATTTGTGATGGCTTGGAATTCATATTAAATCACAAGCTCAGTAATCAGCTAAATGGTTAGCACTCTCGCCTTTGATTCAACTCTTCATGGATTTGAATACTGTCTTGACATTTGCCATTGTGCACAAAATATGCGTACAAAAATTGTTGTAAAGTATCAATACTAACCAACTGCATTTTGCTTTTCTGGAAATTTTTAGCCAGCCCACCAAATAGACAGTACTCTGATTAAATTTTTCATTCATTTCTAGTGCTAATCTCTGGGTGTTTTTGTTTGAATACTGTTTGAATATTGCTTGATAATTTATTTTCTAACATTTCATATTGTCATCCTCAAGCTCATATACATTTTTTTTTTACTTTTACATTATTGTTTCTCTGTCAGTATATTTCATTAGATATTCTCACAAAATAATAATTTTACAGCTATATTTTTATCCATGATAATTGTGGAACACACAATTTGTACCTGAAACAAAATAAAGAAAAAACAAATTATCAGATCAATGAGGAAACAAAGATCTAAAAATGCATGTTAAATACCTTTCTTATGATAATCATTGATATTTTTTAAATAAGATATATGTATATAGATATAATATAGAGTATTGTCTGAATTTTATATGTAATAAGAATAATTTTTAGATATGAGCTTTATATTTGGATTGTTCTAGATTTCTTTATTTGTAGAAACAATTTTTGAATTCTTCAAAAACTATATAATGCATTTAGTTTGATCTATGATTATCTGTTTGCTTATATAAAATGACTGAATTACAGTTTTCAAAAACTAATATCTATTATTTATGATATTGTAAAACTAAAAGTGGTTCATCTGTATTCATGAAAATTAGATATGTGGCTGTAAGGTCTTATTGCATGCTGTATTTGTCAAAAGCCAAAGTAATGTTGACACAGAAAATCACATTAGTTTAATGTTAAATTTGTGAATATATTATTCAATATGTTAAATGTTTGGTACTTATGACATCTCTGTTCTATTACTAGTTCATTTCCCAAAATATTGAAATTTTTGTATTTTGATCTTTAATGCATTGTTTTGTGTGTTTAAGTGTGCATGTTTCAGATAACCATCTTAAAAAAATCCTCTCTCAGGATGACTGGAAAAAAATAACACTTAGAATCATAATTCCATTAGTTATATGCAGCTAATAAACAGCTATACATCTGATAGCAGGTTAGCATATGTGATAGCCGGCTAAAAAGGAAGAATTATGTGAGGTTCTTAGACGACTTCCTTAATCTTTATATAATCTATTTATATTTCCAGTCTTCTGATGAATCTTTGTATCATTTCATCATTAATATGCTTGCAACTATTCATACCAATGTGCTTATGAATCTGAACTAGTTTTTGCAGGAAGTACAAAACATGTCATCGAGGAGTATGATAAGACTAATCATTAGAAAAAGTGATTTGCTTTTCATATTCTCTGATGCCAAAGTTTATTCTGTATACTTGCTCATATATTTGATGTTTGAAATCACTACTTATATTCTGTTGCTTTATGTATTTCTAATCAGTTACCTTTTCTAAATATCAACAAAAATTATTTAATTCTTATGATGCTCTTGTAATACTGAATTCTCATGTTATTTTAAACACCAGTTTACTTGTAAATTCCTTAAAATTAGTAGTTAACTTGATATTTTTATCATACAATTTTTGAGGATTTAAATGTTTTTCACAGCTAGTGTACATCAAACTAACTAACTAACTACTAATATCAAATTATTTTTGTATGCAATATTGTTAAAAATTACTGTGCATTTATGTTGAGTAAATTGTATATAGAAATTGTATAAATTGAAAGCATGAAGAATAAGGTAATTTTAAATTGATTTAACTGGTAAAAATACTTTTTGTTGTGAAACATTTATTTTAATAAGTAATATGGCTTTTATTAGGAACCAGAAATTGAAGAACATATAAAAAATTATTTTCAAAACTCAATGGGAAATCTTTCATTTTTTAATGCTTGTGAGGAATGGAATCATTCTGAAATAAAATGCAAAAGACCTTCATTGTTGAGAAACCTGCCTAATTTTAGAGCTGAGCAGAGTTGTACATGTCCTGAAGTGCATGGTATGTATAATATGCATGGACATATAGTTTTGTGGATATATTATTTCCTAAAATGTTATTTGATCTACTTTAGATAATTATCATTTGGTGGAAAATCCATTTGGAAATACTATCATAGAACTAATTGATTTAGCTGTTGACTTTAACTCTGTAAAATTTGGAGGTTTCTTAAAAACTTTCTTATCCTCATTTGCTGCTCCTATTAATAGGTAAGTGCACCTTTTCCTATGTATGTGTTATAATTCATGTATGCATTCGCCACAAAAAAGATATTAGCATGTGTTCACTATTCATAACAGATACACTTGAATCATTACATTTATAATAATTATAATAAATACAAAATAAGTTAGACCTTCATTTTTGAGAAACCTAATTTATTTTAGAGCTAAACATTGCTGTTCATATCCTAAAATACACAGTGTGCAATATGTGCATGTAATTATGTGAAATATACCTGTTGCTTCATAATTAACGAGCACTTCTGCTCCAATTAAATATTGGCTTCCTGCTACATAACAGCCAACTGTACTGAATTTATCGGGAAACTCTTGATATTTGGTAATTTCAGTGAAAAACTTAAAAACAGCAGAAATATTGCTGAAAGTCTTGAGTTATTTTATTAGCTTAAATAGTCAACAGATGACGCACTAATATAGTTATTATAATATTATGAAAATGTGTTCCTATGAGTTTGAACCCCATTTTTCCGCCCTGGTAGGATGAGGCTTTCACCATTTGGGTACCAAAAACTCCTACGAGCAGACAGTCATATATCAAATTTTTCTATATATAATTTGCTGATTATATATGAAAAAGTTTCAAATTTTTATATGTCACAGTGGATAATCTTATAAAAATTTATTTTTGATTAGAAAAGCTTACAATGAAGTTTTGAAAGAAACGTCTTTTTTGTTTTATAAAATAACAGATGGCACTACAACTCGGCTGGCTTTCTTTAACTATAATCAACATTTTCCAATTACGTTCAAAGACAAATTCAGTTCCTGTGAAAGATATTAAAGTTGAAATTCACTAACATCATTTCGCATTCTGTCTTGACCTGAACTGTTTCGCTCTGAAAGCCTTCAAATTCGCTTATCGTCATAGCGAAGTGAAAATTATTGACTAGAGAAAATTTTAAACTGAAAGCTACAGGGAAGGCAAAAGAGAAAATGTTGACAAACGTGTAATGTAAGATGAAAAACAAAGCTTGTGTAGTACAAAAGAAAAAATGTGTTCTATTCACAGTTAGAAAATAATCTATTTCTTTCACTTAACTATTAATGAAACAAATATAGTTTATTTTAAAAATATGTTGAACCTTGTTTTTAAAGTTATTAAAATCTAAAAATTGACAAGTTTTATTAGAATCTTCTTCGATATTGATCGATGTTGTGCTTTCATCTCAGTTAATTGCTCTTTGCTTTGAAGTGTATTCAAACAGATCTTTATCATTATAAATATTTTTGCTATAGAATTTATTATATTTCTTATTTTATTTGTCACCAATTATCAGCTGTATAAGTTTTTGACTATTTGTCGAAAAAATTGCTGCAATACGATTTTTTTTTTTTTTTTTTTTTTTTTTTTTTTTTGCTTGTGAAAAGAAGCTTGCAGATTAAATACAGGAAAATACAGTAGTTAACATTCAGAGCAGACACCAGGTGCCTGTTTACATCAATCAATCAACAATGGCACTACAACCCTGTGTGGGTCCTGGTCTTCTCAATGAGCTTATTCCATCTTGGCCTGTACTCAGCAGCACTTTTCCAATTAGATGTTCCAATAGTGTTAAAGTCCCTATCAAGACAATCAATCCATCTGATTTTGGTCCTACCTCTGGAACGCTTTCTTTTTGGCCTTGCAAGAAAGATTTTTTACGGGTGCGTTCAGGTGGCATGCGAATAACATGGCCAGACCATCTCATCCTTTGTATTTTAATGTATTTCACAACATCAATGTCCTTAAAACTTTTGTATAATTCATGGTTATACCTTCTACGCCATACCCCATCCGTCTCCATCCCACCATAGATGCTTCTCAAAATTTTCCTTTCAAAAGTAGCCAAACGGCATTCATGTTTCTGTGTCATGGCCCAAGTCTCTGAAGCATAAGTTAAAATGGGTCTAATAATAGTTTTATAAAATTTTTATCCTGTGTTTGATATATTTGGAGGTAAGATATTTTTTTAACCCATAAGATGCACAATTTGCTGCAATTACTCTTTTGTTTATTTCGGGTCCCAAATCATAAAAGTTATTTATTTCAGATCCAAGGTAGGTAAAACTGTTCACCGCTTCAAAATCATAAGATCCTATGGTGAATACAGAGCAAGGATGGTTTTGCACCTGTTTACTTTTAGCAGCTCAATTAGGATAAATATTACTAGTTATTAGTAATTTAATTAGGAAAATATTTGTCACTGAATTAAATTTATTTAATAATTTATTTTATGTAATTTTATAACTTTAATATTTATAAAGTGTTCTAGAGTAGTAAAAGTTGCCCTATAAAATAAATATTGGTCAATAAACATTGATGTTTGCTTTTTTATGTGTACTATATTCTTTTATTTTTCATAGCTCGTTTATGAAGTTGATGGATATTTTATTCAAATATTAAGATATACACAAAACATGTTTTGCGTAAATCATTCTCATAATGTATAATCTAAAGAGTAAAATTGTCTTTTTGCAGTAGTACCGTTTTAAACATTCAAGCAAAAATGCCACTAGTGTCTCCTGATTTTTTCTCTCAAAATCAGTAGAATCTACTGCTTTTATTCCCTTTAAGGTTGGCAGGTATGCTGCAAACTGAAAAACACAAATATAATTTAAGAGCAGAAATGAATGAGGTATACTTTTTTTATAATGCAAATGCCATCCAAATTGAAAATGTAGTATAGTAGTATGCGTAATGCCAAGAATTATCTTTGATAAGGATACCTTGTTATAAGTTCTCAATACTAAATTAGTTTTCTCAAAATAGCTAAATTATTATAATATTTTAATTGTATTAAATACGTACATTATATAAAATGTTAATTTATTTTATAATTTTGGAAGTAAATGTTTGAGTTTAAACATTTCATCCTAAAAGGATATTAATATATGTATGTATGCAATATTAATACTATACATTAGAGTTTTGTGTTTGAAGATATATTCTTTATCTTGAATCTTTTAACAATTTTAGTTTTCATTAATCAAATCAATGATTTGATTATTTTATTTATTTTGTATTATATTTATTTTAGTGCTGTTGAAAATACAATTGATAATATATCAGTAGATCACCTTGCAAGTTCTTTACATGCTTTACATGAGTACTTATGGCCTACTGAAAACAACAGAAATGAAGTAAATAGTTCACAAGATAATATTCCTAATGTGGAAAAAATTATTGAACACTTGGATGGTAAAAATTTCTCTATTTTCTTAAATAAAGTTAATATCATTACTTGTACATTTTAAAATTAACTTCATAGGGGGAAAAATCAAATTCTTGTTTGGGAAAATTTTCTCTTGCAACTAGTTTTGTTCTGACCTACAGTTTGTAAGTTTAGTTCCAACCCTTAATCTTTACAGTGAACTGAATCCACTTTAAACTGAAAATGCTATTTGAATTGAACATCATGGGCATGACATGATCATAGAGCAATAAACTAAAACAAATCATAAATGAAAGAACTGTCTTTTAAAATATATACTCTATCTCAAAAAATAAGCAACAAATAGAATGGTGATAAAATTAAATTTATTGAAACACATTGGAATTTTCAGTTGTTAGTGAATAGAAGGGCCAATGCCACACAAAATAATAAAAGAAAATTATTTTTCAAATGTTCCTAACTTGTGCTACAAAACGTTTAGTTGCAAATATTTATCAGTAGGGCATGTGATTATCTCTACTGTTGATGTAGGCTTGATAGCAACTGTTCATATTTGCAAGCAAGTCTTCAATAGCATATTATAGAATCTGTGTCCATTTTCAAAGAATACATGTTTTTAAATCATTATGGTTTCAGGGAGGGTTGTACAGATCAGAAGGTCATCTACCAATCATGTCCAAGGCATACTCCATTGGTTCAAGTCAGACAAACAAAAACAAGCTGCTCATTCTGTTTGAAACAGTGTTCCACGTTCCATGTGTTTGTTTACAATGCAAGCTGTAAACTATTTGTTATTGTCTATAAACATATCATGACCTGTGTTTGCCGAGTATGTATGAACATATTGGTCAAGGATTGCATCCTAATAAATAATTGCTTTTACTGAACTGGGAGGGAAGATGTGGAGATCAGCTAGGCTGTCAACTGATAACCCCGCCCAAGCCATGACATTCGTATAACTAGCACTTTATCAGGATATCACTATTTTCAAAGCAAGTTCACTGGTTTAAGTCGACCAACACCATATTGCTTGCAGATACAGATAACAGTCCTCGCTGGTGGTTGCAACTCTCGGATGTCCATTATCAGGTCTAAATGATTTTGTATTTTCATTTTGAAAGTGCAAGCAGCTGACAATTTAAGGTCCAAGCAACCTCCGATGATCAGTACCAAGATTAACATGTTTGATTGTATGCCAGCACATGTTTCAACTGAAGTCTGTTAACCTATTTTCAGAAATTCAAAACAAAGAAATAAACAGCAAGCAAACATAATATCCAATGCCCCAAAAAATAGCATCTGCTGTAGTGAAGCCCTCTATAAAATTGCATCACACACCTCTGTGTAATTATGCAAATATTTTAGTGCCAAACTGCTTATCTCACTACACATTAAATATGCAAAATTTGTTGCTGTAACCTTTCTTCTAGAATTATGCTAATTTTAATATTTGTTGCTTATCTTTTGAGTCAGTGTAATTTAAACAATGGACATTCCTGTATTTTAGTTTCAGAAAACTAACATTGAAAAAAGAGTATTGTTGTAAATGAAATTGTTTTATTATTTTATTATCCTTAATCTTTAGAATATATATTACTTTCTTTATTCTGCTTCATTGATTCAAATTTACTGAAAATATGTTTTATTTTAATGCATTACATATTACTTGATATCACATTTGTTATAGTGGTATTATATCTTGCAATATTTACACAAGAATTTTCCACTCTTGTAGTTTTCCTGAAGACTTAAATATAAAAATGTTTATAATTATTGGAATCAAAGTTATATCTAGCATATAAGGAAGTTTTAATTATTTAAGTTAATTTTATGATTAATGATGGTTTAATAAGATGAAATGCACATTTTAATATACAACTTATGGTCGATAGAAGTCTACACTATTATGCTAAAGTTTGAAATTTTCCTTGTTAAAGTATTGAAGAACTGATTTAAATTAAAGAACAATAAATGACATTCCTGTATTACTGCTGATTCTTTATTAACACAAAGCTTTAGTAAGTTATACTGTAATAATTGCAAATTTGTTGTCTATTTCAGTGTTTAAATTTCTTACTGGATTTTTATCAATGCATATTTGACAAGTTTTTTTTTACTTTATTAAAGCATTTAGTATATAAAGGTAATATGTATATATATTGTTAATATTATACTTAAAAACTAAGATCACATGATATATTTTGTGTATTAATAATCTAGTGTGAATTTAATTATTACTAATGCTAACCTGGTAGCTGAATGGTTAGTTCTGATGACTTCGGTTCAATAGTTTGTGAGTTCGAATCCCACCTTAGTATTAGATGTTTGTTTTGGTTTAGAATCCACTTTAAACCATAAGTCTCAATATAATTAGTAGTTGCTGTTTGCAAAAATTGACCATTGAGCTACAAACCATGCTAATCCCCTTTAATAACATGATTTTTCTTTTTGAATATGTTGGTAAAAATACTCTGATTGAAATTTTAAAAGAAACAACTATTTTTCGATAATAAAAATTAATAAAAAACATTGCAAAGGTAGCCCTCTAGACTTAGATTCAACAATTTGTTAGTTCAATTTCCTCATCCAATTTAGCTGTTTGTAGTGGTTTCAAATCCACTTTAAACCACAAATCCTGATTTAATGAACTCTTGTGGGTAAAAATCGACTGTTCAGCAACAAATTAAAGTAAGGTGAAAATTTATTGCTGATATTACCCACATCTTCCCACACATTAATTTTTTCCTTGTTTTACTTTCAGATGAATAATAGGGAATATTTTATATTGCTTATTTGAATAGCTTTATTTATTTATTTTTTTTTTCTAAGGTATTCATCAAAATTTCAAATTTGAAGAACGTTAATGTTCTGAAATAAAAAGCTTTTACTAATAAGAATAAAAATTTTCAGATGATTGAAACAGCTGAAAAATCTTATCCTCATTGTAAAGGCAAGTTTTCTCTTCAAGTATACATTGAGTATTTTCTATCTAAATCAATGACTTGCTTAACTCAAAGGCAATACTACACTATCATGCATACACTATCTGTAATCACCATTAATAAATGAGTGGCAATAACTGATGACACAAGAGGATAGTAGGATTTAAAAATTCCATCTCTCAGCATAATTCCCAGTCAAACTCAAGTCCAAATATTTAAAACAGAGCAGTCCATTTAAATAATCTTATAAAGGTATCATTAACAGTTTCTGTATACTCTAATGAGAATTTGGTAAAATAATAAGTAATTGCAGGTTTGGCATGATTCCCTATTTTCCTGACAAGTACTGCGCAGTTATATCGCCAACCTAAATTTTTTTATATCACTATACGCAGTATCTCATTACCAAATACAGATCATTTTCAAATTTCAACTTTTCAATTGCACATTATTTTAAATTTCAAATATCAAACTTTTGAATATTTCATTATAATAACTTGTTACTGAATTATTAAAGTGCTGATAGCTAGAAACTAATTTCCCAAAGATTATATGATAAAAAAAGAAACAATTATAAACCAAGTATCACATACTCTACAATGGGTGATAGTCAATAGAACTAAATTTATAACTTAAATAAAATGTATTTTTATGAAAATTCAAATTATAATTAATTGAGCAGTGGTGCCCACTTTTAAAAAATAACAGTTTTGCAATTTAGTCCCAATTTAAAATAGACAATAAAGATATCTAAAATGTAAACAAAAATTCTTATAAAAACTAGAGTTTCAAATTAATCAGCATTATCATACTAAATAAATCTAAATACTGATGTATCAGTTCATCAACTTTTTTTTATTTGAGAAATCATTTTCTTTTAACAAATAAGCAAAGTTTATTTTCTTCATAAATATACACTTTATATAATCTAGAAAATTTTTAGATTTTTTTATTTTTTTGAAGCTTTGTCTTTTAAACTTGTTATTCTTTCATTGCTGTAGAAATATTTGAATGTAATTATTTAAAAAATAGTATGTTGCATAAGAAATTTTAATTCTCTATAAAATGCTAATATTAAGTTGTATTTATATAATATAAAAATCATTTTGATTTTATTATAAAATTTCCTAGCCTTTTTTTTTTTTTTAACATTATTGATTGATTTATTGGCATCTATGCAATATTTTTTATGATTTTTCTTTTCTGTTTTGATTTCTAATTTTTCTTTATTTCAGGTTTGTTTTCTTCCAGCTCTCTTTTTGACAATAATATCTACTGTGTTAAAACTGCTCTTGTACATAAAATAAGGTTGTTTCTCTTATCTGTTCAAAATGAACATGCAAATAAGTAAGTAAAATTCATAATTTATCGTTTGAATTCTAAACATTTCATACTTTACAAAAGATTTCTATTCATTTCCTATTATAAAATGATACAATGTTTTAATAAAAATGGATCAAAATATCCTATAATTAAAATATTTTACTTTTATTTTGTATTTAAGTATTTTTAGTAATTTAATGTAAAATGCAATGATTTATAATAGTTATAAAATATCACTTAAATATTTATACAGAAACCATTTATGTTGCCTACTGCAACATATAGAATATGTAACAATTGTTTATTATTTTTGAAAATAATAAATGATTTATTAAAAGAACTTTTAAATGATTCGTTATTTATTTAAATTTAATATCTGAAGTCTTACAAAATAAGTTAGGATTGTTTGAAAAATATTTTTTTATTCTTATATATTATATTGTATATTAATAGAGCAAAAAAGTACTTGTGTTCTTATGTAAAGTTTTCAAAAACTTATTAATTTATTTTCATTTTTTAAGTCATGTGCTAATAAAATAATTTATTAGTGACATACATGTCTTAATTCATTTTCTATGTGAAAGTTAGAATAATAATGGAAATACCCTAAAAAATATGTGGCATTGGTATAGTTTGGCGCCATTAATATACAAAAGTAAAAATATATAGTAAAATTTAGCAAATTTGCCTTTTTTCTTTTTTTTACCCCAAATAAACTTTCTTTTAAGCCCCACATTGATCCAATGTACTTATTCACTTTGATTTTATAAGAAAATGGACTCAATCCACAATGTATATAGAAATTGGTCAGTAATATTTTTGCTTGTTGCCATCTATTCTTTACTTTCTGGTGACAGTGCATTATAGATGTAAAATTTGAATTCCAAACATAGTTTGATATGTCATTAGGGGCATGGTGCCATATTAATTTTTAAAGTTTTAAAATATTTAAAAGCCATATAATTTTTTTATTTGTGCCAGTCCTGATGTTTTGTAAAAGAATATTCTTATCACCTAAGAATATTGAAATATTTCATGTATTTCTCCATAACCTAGAATTCACTGAGGAATTGACATTCTATAAAGATAATAAACACAATGATTTCCATTTAAAAGCACTAAAAATCTTCATATTATAGAATTGCTTGTTACTTCTCAAAATGCTAGTTATTAATGATTTAAAGAGGAGGGAGCAGCATTTTAATGAAAACAATTGAAGGATTTGTTTCATTACTGTGAATTTTATGCATTGAATCAATAGATTTTT